>LQMS01002321.1:19358-71165 GCA_001657455.1 Spathaspora girioi | reverse complement strand
AAGCTAGACCGAATGGATCGAGAGTTTGTACTACCCCTTTCAATATTGAATATGAGTTTTTCTGGGGCTTGTCGCATGACAGATATACTCATGGTTGTCCCGGACGTAATTTACCTATTCAATGCTGGGGTGGTGCTGAACTGACTATTACTGAATCTGAAGAGGATATTTCCACCGATCCTGGAGAGGGAACTACTGCAGTAGAAGACGAAACTACTACAGCAGAAGAAGAGACTACCAGTGAAGCCGAAGAAGAGATTACTACTGTAACAGAAGAGGAAACTACCGAAGTCGAGGTCGAAACTACTGAAGAAGAAGAAGAAATAACCGAAACAGAAGAGACTACTATGTCCGAAGAGGAAACTTCTGATATAACTGAAACAAATGGACCAAACATCAAACCTTCTCAAGAGGGAACCACCGAACCTTCCAGTTCTCCTACACCAACAACTACTCCGTCACCCGTCACCTTGGAAACAACAATTGCCTCTGGTGGTAATGCTGAAAACCATGATTGTCCAAAGACTTGGGAAACTGGATGCATAGCAACGCCTATTCCAACTGGTCCAGGCATCCCATACGCGGAACGAATGGAGTTCCACGAAATAAACTTGATTCTGGAAGACGTGTATGAAGTTTTACTTGAAGTTAAAATCAATCCTGCGGGACGCCCAATTTCCAGTTTAGGTTATATCGAATTTATAACACGGAGCCCTTCAGACTATATTCCCGGGCCATTAGTCATTTACGATAGAAACCTTGAAGACAATCTTCTTGGTGAGTCTCCTTTCCACTTCTTTCTTCGATGGAATATGCTCCCAGAGCACATTAATGGTTCAACCTGCACTAGTTATACAGTAGTCAATTTTGAATGGATAGAAGGAGAATATGAACCTGTTGATGATCCTGGTGTAGGTAATACTCTGCAATTAAGGCGTTCTTGTTCGGTAGGTGCGCGTAATTTTTTTCCTGCCATGTGCTGGGATGAAACTTGCGAAGAGGAACCTACGGTTGAAGAAGAGGAAACCACGGATATAGAAGAGGAAGAGAAAACTACTGAAATAGAAGCGGAAACAACTCAAACAAAAGAGGAAATTTCTGGAACCGGAAATAACCCAGAAGTTGAAACATCTCAAGATGGATCCATCGAATCTTCCCGTTCTCCTACATCAACCACCACTGCCCCACCTGCTACATTCGAGACAACTATTCCCTTGGGTGATAAAAACCGGGATTGTCCAAAAACTATGCAAGAAGGCTGTTACTTAAACCCTGTTAGTTATCCTTCGGACATCCCATCCCCGGAAAAAGCTGAGTTCCACGAAATCATTTTCATTCAGGACAACTTGTATGAAGTTTTAGTCGAAATTAAAATCAATCCTGCGGGACATCCAGTTTCCAGTTTAGATTATATTCAATTTAAGGCCGATAGTCCAGGGGGTTATATTCCATGGCCATTAGTCATTTACGATAGCAACCTTGAAGACAATCTTCTTGGTGAATCTCCGTACCACTTCTTTCTTCGCTGGGATATGCCAGCGGCCCACATTGATGGTTTAACCTGCACCGCAAATTTCTGGATTGATTTTCATTGGAAATCTGATAACCCCGTTGATTATGATCCTACTTACGATCTATCTGTATACCCAGGTTGTAGGGTTGGTGCGATGAATCATTTTCCTGCTCAGTGCTGGCAAGAAAAATGTGACGAAGAAACTCCCGAAGAAGAAACTACTGAAGAATATACCACTGACGAAGAGATTACTGAAGAATATACCACTGAAGAAGAGACTATTGAAGATTATACCACTGAAGAGACCACTGAAGAGGAGACCACTGAACAAGCGACTACTGAAGAATATACTATTAAAGAATATACCACTGAAGTATACACCACTGAAGAAGAGACTATTGAAGAGCAGACTACTACCGACGGGTATGCTACAGACGATGAGACTACAGGGGAGTATACTATTGAAGAAAGCACTAAAGAAGTGATAACTAGTGAAACAGAAGAGGAATTTGCTACCGAAGAAGGAGAAATATCTACAGCTCATATATCAGAGGATCTTACGACCGAAATAGAACAGGTGTCTACAATTGAAGCAGAGCAGGAATCCATAATGGAGTCAGAAGAGGGTACTACTCATAATACGAAAGAGGAAACTACCGATGAACGAGAAGAGGAATCTACTTCCGAACCGAAAGAAAACCTTACTACTGCAAAACTGGATTCTTCTACTACTGAAACAGTAATAGTAAGATCTACTGATACTTTTGAGGTAACTTCCTCCGAGGAAGAGCAGGAATCTATGGCGGAATCAGAAGAAGAGACCAACAATAATACGGAAGTCCAAACTAAAACTGCTCCGGAAGAGGACTCTGGTATTGTCCAAACAACAACTGAACTACATTCTATCTCTGTTACTAAACCAGTAGAATCTACCACTGATCCAAAAGAATCGTGTCCAGAAGAATACACAACTCAGCAGAGAGAGCCCGAAGATCCAACTTTTTCTCAAGTTGAAGGTGTGACTATAGCAGTATCAAAAACAATGATCGAACTTCTTCCTCCTTGGTCCACTAAATTGACCACCAGAGAAGACGTGGATTCTACTACAACTAGGGTATTAACTGAAAAGGAAGTAACCATTGCTCCTCCACAAACGTATACCGATCTCATGACTACAGTTGTGGTTGTTCCTTCAAACCCCAATAATTCAATAACTTTGACAGTGACAGTAACAACCACTAGTGTTAGTCCACCTCTTAATCCAATTGCCACTTCTCCAAACCCTTCATCAGGAACTCCAGAAGCAGAAATTATAGTCACTATAACCAAGCTAGACACCACATATTTTTCCAGATTTACACCATACTATCCCCATACAGTAGTAACAACTATCTCAAATCCTGATACCCCATCGGTATCTGCTGTTATGAGTGCTTCTGCTACTCCTGAGGGTGTTCAGAATGATTTTTATCCGGTCTCAGATTTTGAACACTTTGAAGGTAGAGCTTCGGATATTAAGTTTAATTCATGTATTGTGTTCCTCGGTTTAATTTCTAGTATGATTTTTGTTTAGTTGGTTTGTACTTGTATGTATATTTTCTGTTTATAGTAATTCATCAATATATAAAGAGGAACGTAATTGGAAGAATGATTATGAAAATTGTAAACTTGAATAGATATTTCGGAAATTAATAGTATTGACGAACTGTGAATTAATTTAGCATAAGTCTTGTTTCGACAATGGGCTGAATTGTGCAATAGACTCATTTTCGAACTAACTAGAGTAAGCAAACTAACGTCCCGTGCCAAGTCGTTCTTTTAATTGGTTTGCTGCGCACTTTCTTAAGTTCATTGAAGAGTCATGCTGGGGTTTTTTGAATCGTATTATGTGGGTTTAATCATGGATTGGATGGTTTGGATTCATTGCTTATTATAACTAAACTGGAGAATCGCCTGGCAAGCGGTCCTTATGAACAACATAATTTGTTTCCTTATTAGAACAATTCGGTATTCATTTTGGTAATAATGAAACTAATTAGAAAAATCAATTAGGGAATTCATACATTGCTAGAGTTCTACTTTGCCTCACAATGTCTCTGTCAGGCTCTCTTATTCGGTAATATCGATCTAAAATTTCATACATAAATTCTAATTTCTTTGACAAACTGAGCTTTGGTCACAATTTCGGAAAAACAGTCTTTGCGTTTGGTAAAGTATCCTACGGGTAGCCTCGGTTAGAAAAGTAACATGGGCTAATAAATCCAAATTAGTGGAGAAGTTCTGCAATAAAGGAACCGATATCTGCGTTAAGTTGCCCAGAAAAAGAACGCCGGCCAAGAAGGGCAATCTTCAAGGAAGCCCAGAAGATAACTTAATTGAAGACCAGTTTAACCGAACCTTTTTTTAACTTTCTTACCACAGAATTTTGATCACTCTTCCAGTTTTAATAAGATCATGCTGTCACAAGTTAAGTCTCTAAGAGATCAAACTAATGTTTATTGACCCGTTCCGTTAGATTTATTTTTAGATCCTGGCTAGAACAGGCCAAGAAAAACCCAGCACCAAATTTTTTTTCTGCTCCTTGGTGGATTATTTTTGAAGAGATCTAGAAAATGAATCTGCTCTTCCTTAATTCGCCACACTGTCAGAGCGCGTTGGAATGGACTTCTTAGGAGTAAATTAATTATGTAAACTTTTAACACGAGAGCTGAACCATTCTTCTCGGCCTACAAAATCTTAGAGTTGTCGGTTCCGAGATTAGAGAATCCAAAAAGCTTTTTATGTTCCTTCTGTAACGAAGACATTTGTTGCATTTACAGTTTAACGATTTTCAAGGGATCTCAGTTTGAATTCCAACCAACTGATAATATAGCATACAGAACATCCAGTTCTGGGTTTCCATAATCCTGCTTAATAAAAAATAAAATCAAATACAATAAAATGAGATTCTAAATTCTTAAAAATAATTGTATGATCGCTTGTGTTTTGTTTCCCTTTACCAAGCTTCACGGGCCAATTAAAAAATAAAATTAGTGATATAATCCTGTAGTTCAAGATTAGATTTTTCCACACGGTAGAAAATCACAAAACTGTTAGAGTATCCCTTTAATTACGTACGAAAATAGTTCTCGGAGGTCTTGTATAGAGAGCAAACAAGCTTATGGCATAACATTACTGATTTCGTTATCAAGGAAGTTGCTTTTATTTCACACGAACTACACAATATGCAAAGGATTTTAGGTGATGTTCCCAAGAGAAACTTGACGCTAGATTTGGTATTCTTGGCAACACTTTACTGAGAGCTATTTTATAATACTGAATGGGCGATGGCTGATTTCTATTTCTTTTTCGCATGCGCAATAAAAGCGGGAAAAAAGGAAAACCCAAATGGAGTATTCTTACCGTAAATCTATCTTAATACCGTACTTTAGTAGAAATTTCACTGTTTTCTATGAATATATTACGCCAACTGGAACAAAATTACTTACGCACATGACCGATTCAAAAACCAAGTCTACCATGCAATCGAGGATGTTATCCGCAGTGTCAATCCCACTAATGATATATTTGCTTCAGGGTGCTAACGGTTCAAATGCCAAATCGCCATTTCCTTGGCATGAACTTTAAGGGTCGTAGTACTATTTCGAAGAAAAATTCTTTTATTCTTGCCAAGACTTTACCATAAAAAATTATTCTAGTTTTTTTCCTGGAATGATCTATAAAAAACTCAACCATATGATAACCTTCACTCCAGAGTTATGCTTAAATATACTATGGCGCCATAATTCAACCACCCTTGTCAGATAATTTTGAATCCCCAGCTTTTACAGACTGTGTATTGCTAACTTGAAAATCAAAAAGTAATCTTGCCCATAACTGAGTATAAATTTACTAGCTTGTCTTCATTTCTATGAGACCTGATTTTTAAATTTGGCTTTTCAGTCTACAAATTACATTTTTGACCGCAAAATATATAGTTTGAAATGCGCTTTAATTTGCTCTTTTCTTACACACTACTACAAATTTTAAATGTCAATGCAGATCCAATCGCTTCTCCCGAACCAAGCATTATTGTATCCACTAGAGATGATCTTCCTTCTCCAACAGCTACCGCATTAGATGTTGGTCCACTGGAATGCTATTTTGAATTTGGTGAGGGCTCAAGAGCCCGGGGCTGGCCCGAACTATTGAAATTTGATTTCGTTTACATTAAATCTATTGACGATTGTTCATATGAAGTTATGATCGAGTTTGAAATTGATGATATTGTTCCAACTGAGCTACTTTTCGTTGCTATCTATGATCTTAATACACCTGATTATTATATTCCTTGGAGTATGGAATTAATAGCAGGTTATAACCAGGTAGATCTTTTAGGGGATTCACCATACCATTTCTTCTTCAAGTGGGTGATGACTATTCAAAGTTTTGGTTCCTATGATTGTACCACCAGTTTCAAAGTTCAGTACGCTTGGGATGACGGAATGATTGCGAATGCAGACTACGGCCATGGTTGCCCCTCTGACGTTAATTCCATCGATGTTCCACTCCAATGTTGGCTGGAATTAGGTCTTATTGAATCAGAAGATGACACTACTGGTGAAAATACTACCAGCGAAACATCTTCAGAGACTTCGATCCCAGGTATTGGTACTGCAGAAGAGGAAAGTACTTCCCAGCCAGATGATCATAGTACCAAACCAGCAGAGGAAACTAGTGCTGAAGAAGCCACTACTACGGCACCTGACAAGGAAACTTCTTCAGAAGAAGCTACTACTGCCTTTGTAGAAGAAGAAACTACTACTGAAAAAACTACCAATGAAGCAGACGCTACCACTTCTTCAGACCAAGAACCAGAAACCACTGCTCAACAAGTAGAAGATACTACCACTGAGCCAGAAGAGGATTCTACTACAGATCCCGAGGACTACACGAGCACCCAGCTGGAAGAAGACGGTACCACCGAAAACGAATCAACTACTACACTTCAAGATACTACTACTATGCCAGACGAGGAAACTTCCACCGATTCGGGGGAAGCTACTGAACAGCAAACTTCCAGTGAAACAGAAGAGAAGACTATCACGCATGCTGAAGAAATCCCAACTACTGTACAGGAAGTAGAGTCGACCTTGGATTCAAATCAAGAAAGAAGTGATAACCCAGAAGTTGAACCTACCCCTGGACCAACTAATCCCAATACACATCCAGAAGAAGACCTTACTAACTATCCAGATGAAAGTAGTACAAATAAACAAGAGTCGATCCCTGATCCATCCGAGGTTATTACTACTGAACCAGGTTTGAGTAGTGCCAAAACAAAAGACACCATTACTTCTCCGAACGAGTTTACCACTGAACCAGCAGATGAAACTACTACAGGTACAGAAGAAAACTCTAAAGGTCTAAATGAACCTCGCACTGATCCAAACGAACCAACTGAACAAGTCACAGAGGATCCTTTCAGACCATTAACTGATCAGGAGTCGACAATGATCGCAACGACTGAGGAATCCTCACCTTCTGTAACACGAACTGTAACAAAAACGTTACCGGGAGAAAATACACTTATTACCGAAACTGTGACTATTGATCATGGGACAACCGTAGTTCTTGCTCCAAGCAACCTAACTAAGTCAATAATTCTGACATTGACAGCAACATCCACTAGAATCGAACCCCATCCCAATCCAACTAATGCTCCTCCAATAACTGCACTAGTATCTTCAAGAACTGAAATAGTAATCGCTAATCCTTTCACCACATATTGTACTACCATTACCAAGTCAAACAGCCCTCAAACGGAACAACTAAACCCAAATACAGACACTCCTGTTACAAGTGTTACTGTCCCTTCCAACACACTAATCGAGGTTAAAGTCTCCATACTTGATACCACTTACGTTACCACCTTTACTGAGCCATACAATATTAATATCCCTGTTGTTAATCCAAATAGCATACATTTGGACCCAGTTGAACACTTTCAAACTCCCAACTCGTTGGTTTACACTAGTGCTGCTCCTTCTGTTTTTTTTTCTGGTGGATTATCTTACCAAACATCCATTTCTGTTGTTTATACCACTATTGTTCCAGACAGTGATCCTGAAGAGGCACATGGGTATAGTACTACAGTGGGACGACCTGTTGCAGGCATGTACCTTGAGGAAAGTAGTGAAGGTAAAGCTTCATGCCTTATCTCTGGTGCCTATATCATTTTCTTATGCCTTATTTTTAGTATGATGATTGTTTAGTTTTATGCATTTCCAATAGATTATAGATATTAATAAATACAACCACAGGAATGAACGTAACTGGTAAAAGTCAAGGAAAACTGATGTTTCAAATTATGGATGGAGTTTACGAATCGTGTTAGATAGTTTAAGAAAATACAAATTAGTATTAAATTGATTGATACCAGGGGGTACTTCCTACAATGTTTTTGCATTTATTATTTCCAGTGGTAAACTAGACTGCGCAAAGAAAAACATGTATCGCGGCTTGTAGTTCATATATGGCAACCACGATTCAAATAGTTCCTTTCTGAGACCTAATTTATTGTGATTTTTGAGCAGAATCGGTATTAATCCAGGTTTGAATAAGTGTAATGTACATAGTGATGGGCAATCCCAACTGAATAAATCGCAGCCAATACAAAAGCACCCCCTCATGCTAAAAGAAAAATAAAACTAATCTTACATGTTCATACTTATAGATTTTATAGTTTTTACATACTTTATTCAATTCATTACATGCATATTAAAGAAAGAATTATCTATCGCAACAACTAATCACAACTATCCCTACTTCGTCTTTTTTCCCTAGCGCGAAAGTCACTTCAATAAATTTCTTACCCTAATCCTCTTTCGTTAAATAACGCATTAGATTTGCTACAATTACTAATATAAATCTCCTACGTGATCCAAAAAACTAATGAACTTGCTGTTCTACAAACTTGCTGTTCTACAAACTTGCAACTGATCTAGTTACTTTTACCTACAGTATAAACATTAATTCACCGGTAACTTCCCAACAGAATCTGTGCCTCGCAACTCTTCAGTATTCAATCGATCATTCATTAGTCATCCAATTTAGCCTTTTAAATGATTTATATACATAAGTTCTTAATTCCTTCTTAAATGATGATTATCAATTATATGGTTCATATATTTTACTTATGTTATATTTTTTTTCATTATGAACCACGCAATATTTTGATAGAATAATTTACTAAATATTCATCTAAGTTTGGCTGATTTTCTGTGACAACCTCGGTAGAATAGTCGTTGCTTCTTTGTCAAGTACGAACTATGTAGCCACGGGTATAAATGTATATTCATACCAAAGCAAGAAAGTTCGACATCAACTTACAGAAAAAAGACTTGGCAACATGCGCATTCTTGATGACGTAAGCAGAAAACTTTTTAATAAAAACCACTTCTTAGTTTCGGTGGTACCGAATAATGAGAAACCCACCTAGTCATCACTAGCAGTCAACTCCGAAGAATTAAATGGATAGGAAATGATACTAAATTTTATTGACCAGGTTAAGCCCGTTCCCTCGAATCTATTTTCAGTCAAATCGCGCAGAGCTGCCAAGCTAAAAGTACCCCACTGCCAAGTATTCTTTTCTTCTCTTCCATGCATTATTTTTAAAGCACAGATCTGATCACAAAAAAAGATTTCTTCCTCTACTGACTTAGATTTGGTGGAAGGGATTAAAAATAATTAAAATAAATTAACAAAAAGAAACTTTCTTTGAAAGTAGGTTTTTCTATGGAATGTATATTGTATAGTTTTACTTAATGATATAAGCAAAAAAAAAATGGGAACTTAATTATTGAAACTTACTTTTCTGAAAATCAGAGTTCTAAATATATTAGAGAACCGGTGTAACTTTTTCTATCCTTTCCTAACGAAGATTATTTTGGCTTCTACGCTGGCTACTGTGACTATCAAAGGATCTCCTTTCGAACGCCCAGTGATTCATATAATATGCTGGCAGTATTGTTGGATTTGCCTAATTCTGCATGAAAAATAATGATGCCTAGAACCGAATTTGATGCTAAAGATGGGCTTATTTAGTTGAACGGTTATTCTTTGTTTCCTTTTAGCAACCTGCATCAAAAAATAATATTCGTATCATAGCACCAAACTTGCAGTAAATGATAGATTGGTCTCATTCAGCTTCTCACACTAGCCGAATGCTGAAATCACAAGCAAACTAGAATTAAAATTTAATAATACAGCTCACATAATATTGCAGTAAACAATGACCAAACGTATCACCCAAGTATCAACCGTTACTTGAATTCAAGTTGAATATAAATTGGCTCAATTTCTTCAGATCAACTAGTCTAAAATTTATCTATAAACAATCTACCATTTGATAACAAAAAATGACAATGCGCTTTTTTTTGCTCCTTTGTTACTTACTACAAATTCTGATGTTTGCAAACGCTGCTTCCGCTGACGCAGATGAACCCCAACCAGTAACAATTGAACCGGAAATACCAGAACTACCAGAACCATTCAGATGTCCATCCAGTTGGTATGGGAATATCTGTAATGTCCGACTTGGCGATCGTTCCAGTAAGTTGGGTTATCCAAAACCTCTTGTATTCCAATTTCATTCAATTAAATACGTAAAATATGGCTTATATCAGGTTGTCGTTGAATTTAAAATCGACAGTTCAGCTCGTCCCAAAAGTGGTTTGCAAAGCGTTCTGATTCATGTTGATCAATCAGCTGATGATTACCTTTCTGAAGAGGTGATAATTTATGATTCCGATTCATCACTGAATCTTGCTGGTGACTCACCTTTCCACTTTTTCTTTGTATTTGTGATGGAAACACAAGAATTTGCATACTATAGATGTTCAACACCATTCTCAATTTATTATTACTGGAAAGATGGTACAGAAGCGAATTATGTTCATGGCTGCGCAGGAAATCCAATCCCAGAAGATGGAGACTCTGGATTTCAATGTTGGGCTACCGACTGCGAGAAGCCAGTGGCTCTGACAATTGATCCGGAAAGACCACTACTACCAGAACCAACAAGTTGTCCTAGATCTTGGAACAATCATGAGATCTGTGAGGTAACATGGGGCGATCGTTCCATTGAAATGGGTTATCCTAAACTTTATGATTTTGAGTTTGATGGTATAAATTTTGTAAAAGATAACTTATATGAGATTGAATTTGAATTTGAAATTGACCGGAAAGCCCGTCCCATAGAAGGTTTACAAACTGTTCGGGTTTATGTTGAACAATCAGCTGATGACTATCTTGCCGAAGGAGTTACAATTTATGACTCTGATTCACTGCTAAACCTTGCTGGTGACTCTCCTTTCAGTTTTATATTTTTCTACGTACTGGTAACACAACAAATTGGTTCTCTTAGATGCACCACACCAATCGTCGTTCACTATATTTGGAAAGATAAGTTCGAAGCCTTTTATGGTCATGGGTGTTCTGGAAACCCCTTTCCTGAAGACGGAGACTCTGCACTTGAATGTTGGTCCGCAGAATGTGATGCGCCCACTATCGAACCGGAAAGGCCATTATTACCAGATCCAACAAGTTGTCCTGGAGGTATCAGCCCTGGTATCTGTGATCCGATAATTGGGGAACGAGCCATTTCGTTGGGCTATCCAACGATTCGTGTTTTTAAATTTGATTCTATTAACTTTATGAAAGACAACTTATATGAAGTTCTTGTTAAATTTGAAATTGACGACACCCGTCCCAAAACTGGTTTGATTGTTGTGATTAATGTTGACCAATCAGCTGATGATTATCTTGCTAACGGAGTAACAATTTATGATTCAAGTTCATCACTGAATCTTGCCGGTAACTCACCTTTTAGCTTCTGGTTCAAGTATGTAATGGCAACGGAACAGATAGGTTCTCTTAGATGTACCACGCCTTTCACCATTAATTATAAATGGAGCGATGATTCGCAAGCAACGTATGGCCATGGATGTGCTGGCAATCCATTCCCTGAAGATGGAGATTCTGGACTTCATTGTTGGGATGACATCTGTGAACCAAAAATTGTAGAAACCGCTACAGGATCAGAAGGGGATCCTACTACGGAAAATGCGGAAGGCACTACTGAATCTGAAGTTATTAGTACTGATCCGGAAGATGAAACTAGTACTAAAGAGGAGGATAAAGATACTACTGAAAACGAGAGAGGTACGATTACATATACAGCAGAAGAAACTAATATTGAAGCAGAGGATCAAACTACTTCTGATATAGAAGACGAGACTAGTGTCAACGTGACAGATAATACCACTGAACATGATCAAGAAACTACTACTAAACCCGAAGAAAACACTGAAATCGAAGGAGAAACTGCTACTGAACCAGGAGCTATCTCTACTAATACCAATGACGAAAGTACCTCCGATTCGCAATACGAGACTCCTGCTGGTGCAGATACTGAGACTACTACCGAGCTAGAAGATACGACTACTGCAACACCAAGCGACCAATCCAGTACAGAATACCAAGATACTTCACTTGTTTTACCCGAAGACGAAAATACAACTGAATCACAAGATGCTACTACTGATAAGGAAGGAGGTACTACTTCCGAAGCCAAAGAGGAAACTACTAAGCTCGTAGAGCTGACTACTGATGGACCAGAAGGTGAAACAACTAGTAAAAGAGAAGAGGTTACTATATTACCTCCAGAAGACACCGCTACTGACCATGAAGAGGCTTCTACTACTCAACTCGATACCGACACTACTGAACCAGAGGGTGATAATTCTATGGAATCTGACCAAGACACTACTTCGGAACAAGCAACCACTACAGAATCACACGAAGAGTATAGTACAGAGACGAAAGAAGAAACTACATCTGGGCCCAAAGAGAGCATTACAACCGATCTGGAAGAGAGCACTACAACTGATCCAGAGCAAGGAGCTCCAAGTGGAGTAGACACTATTACTAGACCTCCAGAAGATGCTACTACAGCTGCGGAGGAAGACCCCACACGTAAACCTGAAAATAAAACAACTACTGATGGAGAAGTAGATACTTCTATTAAACCCGAAGATGACAGTACTGGACCTCCCGAAGCTCCTACTTTAGTAGAAGATGAAATCACTACTGAACCAGAAGAGGAATCTACAATTGAATCTCACAAGGAACCCACGACAGAACCAGAAGGAAATGTTACTACATCTCCCGAAAACAACACTACTATACAACCAGCACAAACTTGGCCTGAGGAGCCAACTACTGAACCAAAAGAGTATACCACTTCAGGAGGTTCTACTCCTGTCCCAGAGGATCCATCGGAAACTTATACGGCAGACCCCAAGACTCCACCAACTGAGAAAGATCTGACCGTTACTGTAACGAAACCTGTAACTGAAACTTTAGAAGATGGGGACCATGACACCAGTATCATTTTAAGCGCAACTATGGCATCATCTATTGATCCGCCAGTGATAACCTGGCCCTTGACTGAAAATGTGATAACCGCAGTTGTTGATGCAGACAAGACAACCAACTCAGCTACTGACACCAAATATGTAACTCCAACCCATAATCTCCCAGTTCTGGTTACAGTATCTAGACATGATACTACCATTGCTGAACCATACACTAGTGATATACCCACTGGTAATCCAAAAGACACATCACTGAACCAAGACGAAGATGAGCAGTTGCAAGTCAATAATGGATTACTTTACACTACTATTCGTTCCGATCTAATATCGTACGAAACATCAGACGTTTCCGCCAATACGGTATCTGTTCATGTGCTTGAGGAAATTCTTGAAGATTATAAAGGTTCTGCCTCGGTTCTCCACTTCAATATCTTTATGTTCTGTGTTTTAATTATGGTTTGATATTTGTTTAGTTTTTCTATTTGTATATGTTTATCAATAATTTTATGTTTATACTTATATAAATGAGACTTCGTATCAAGAGAAAATAAAGCCCTAGCCGGAATAGGTAATTGTGTCATTTGCTTGGATAAATAATCACAGTGCATGCTTCAGAGATTGATATTGCTAATAGTAATAAATATTCAGGGAATATGAACTAACTTTCTATTAAGCTAATAGATGCTGGAAAGTTACTTCCTACAGAGATCCTGGGGATTAGTTATTAAGTATTGACTTCTGCAGGGCTGCATGTTATAATATTCCTGAAACTCTGCAATATCGAAGAGGAAATGGATATACCTCGAGCGTATGAGAAACAATATAGACTAAACAAAAGAAAAACTAATAAATAATTTAAGGGCTTTTTTAGTGAGTAGACGTATAAGGCGAATCTCATACCTACAATTTATATAAAAGGTTTTACCGACACCATCAAGGTCGTCCCTCTAAACCATAAGCATGGGGATGTGTAGATTAAATAACTAAAATAGTTAATGTGCATCAGTAGAAGAAAACGATTCACTCTCGTAAGTGAACCTAGATAAATCACTGTATCGTGAAGCGGTTTTGTAGTTTGTATAACTAGGTTTGTGTTTTCCCCCTAACGATCCCTGGAGATTGGGTATCAAGCCTTGTATGTTATTGGATCGGATTTTTGATCTTAATCACCTTCCAACGTGGTGCTTTGTAGTCATATTAACATAAGGAGTATGAAGCTTTCGATTAATAGCTATCATTTTTTAGTGGCGCAAATTAGCTTAACATTTGCTTTAGGTCCAACTTCTATATTTATTGCTAACTCACAGGATATTCAAACCTTTCGAATCACCCTAACATACTAAATCTATTGAAAATTTACGTGTATTAAATATTAAAATCAAAAACGTAAACTATAAAACATATATAAAGGGATCCAAAAGTTGTTGTTGAAGAACAAACCGAAAGTAAATAATAAACGAATGTCCAGGGAAAATGTGCCGAAAATACGGAGAATTCAAGAAAATACTCCTAACGAAGATTATCCAATGGCTGCGAAAAAATAAAACCCGCTCACAATGAGGGAAAATAAAAACAAAAAAAACTGCCTTTTAACCTGGCCAACAAAACATGACCAGGAAAAACCAAATATCCTTCTTAAATAAAGTAAGCCAATGGAATCAAAGCTAAAGCTAAGAATGGGGCACCAAGAGTGGCAGCACCAGCTTCGAAGGTTGGTACTGCAGCTGTGGTAGTGGCTGGAGATGGAGCTGGAGCTGGAGCAGCAGTGGTAGCTTGACCTGGAGTGGTGGCTGCTGGAGCTGCTGTTGGTTTAACAACAGTTGCAGTTTCAGTAATAGGACAAGTAGTCACTACAACAGTTTCGACACCAGCACTGGTGATAGTGGTAAGAGCTGGAGTTGCTGGACATGTAGTGACAGTTCCTTCCTTGGTAATAGTGATGGTAAAGGTTGGAACAGTGATGGAAGATTCTGGACAATAAGTGGTGAAAACGGTAACAACTTCGTTAATGGTGGCAGTGGTAACAGTTGGCTTAGCTGGAACAGTAGTTGGGATACAAACAGTTTCAGTACATGTGACAACAGTAACAACGGTGGCAATAGCAGTGGTGGTAGCAGCGGTTGGCAGAGTTTCACCAGTTGAAGATGGCTCAACAAGCTCAACAGAGAATGCACCACTGTAAACTAAGGTACCATCAAGACCCTTAAGAGTGTCGGCAAAGTCAGAAGCAGCATCTCTCTTAACAACAACAGTATCCTTCCACAATCTCTTTCTAACAGCCTCGGTGGAGTTAGTGGCTGGTTCTTGTTGAACTTGAACTTGGTATAATGGAGCACCTGGGTTGTTGAATAATAAGTTGGCTGGGATACTAATAACATCACCAGCATTCACAATATCGTTAAAAAATCTTTCACCTGCGGCAAGGGAATAGTAGAAGATAATGTCGAAATCTTCTGGAGATACAAAATCGAACAAAATTGGTAAAGTATCTGGGATAGTGAATGGACATACACCAGTATCCAAGTCTACAACAGCAACTTGAACACCGTTAACTAAACATCTAACATCAGCTGCAATAGCTTGAGTCAATAAAGCCGCAGTGGCAACAATTGAAGAGAATCTCATTATATTCTTTGAAACTGTAAAAGCGAAGGTATCGGTTCAAGACTTATGCTTCTAAAATAAGAAAAAGATCTGAAATGAAAAGTTTTCTATGAGATTGTGGAATTGGGGAATATTATATACCAACTAAATATAGAATCCAGGGGGGTGAGGCATAGTTGCAAAAAAAATAATAGCAGGAAATTTTATACACTCCTAGAAAATATTGGATATCCACAAAAACAATGGAATTTATACCAGGTGGTAAAGAAAAGGGATGATATGAGTAAGAATCATGAAATTATATTGTTTGAAAGTGCTTCTTAAAAGCAATCTTCTTGCCGAACTTCTATTTCCGCCTATAATTTACAAAGAGTTTTATCACCACAAGTATTGCTGGATTCATATAACTCTAATAAGTTCGAACCTTCTCTAAGAATAAAAGGCTTCGCAATAAAACACTTCTTGCCCGTGGGGCGGAGAAACAAACAAAGACACCCCTAGATAGTTTTTGGCAAATACTATTCCCAAATGGTGTTCAGGTCCTATTGTTCATTCATTACGCAAATTTCATCTTTCCCTACAGATCACACACTTCCGATTTATTGTTCTACAAAATAAACAATAAGATCTTTTATCTGCAGGCTCGACAAAAAAATATCCCACTTTTTTGATTTTTAGTAGCAAAGAAACCCGATCTGTCGAGTCTTTTGCCCCTTTAAGAGCAGATATGAAAGTGTAGTTCAATCGGAAGATGCTTAGTTAGACTTACCAATCCTGAGGTGTTACTTTCTAAATCTCAAAATAGATCCTTCTACGAATACCGCCTTGAAATGGAACGGCAATAATTGCAAGAATATCTCAATTTTAACAATATACCCGGTTTTATTGGGGAAAAAATAATTCCACTCAAACTCCGGCCATCTTTTTGTGTAATGATCCAATTTTAGAGGATACATGACGTTGGTTACCTTATATCGCCGATTAAAGTTAAGTTCTTGAATAAAGCAGAGAAAACATACCATTTTCTACAAGAATTCCTTTAGTTGTTCTAAATTTAGACCTGACAACGCGAAAAAAACACCTCAATTGGTAAAATCATTTCAAGCTACACCCCCTTTTACCTGAGATAATAATTAATAAGTTCCCACATCTGTCGTAGCAAACAACAGATTTGGAAAGTTTCGCTTTTAAGATGGGGCCAACCAATTGGAGCTACGAAATGGCTGTTTTGGAAATTCGATTAAAACACGTGCATAATAATAACCTGGGTACTCGCGCAATATCAGTACAATATTTCGATCAGTGTGCATGGGTCGTGTACTTACTAGGGGGCGTGCATTAAATTGCATTTGGTGTAAAAAAAATGCGGCATATTTGAAACACTGGAATTTTCAGTCTATATTTTATAAGGATCATGCAATGCAATAGTTGCTCACATCACCTGAAACAGTGCAGAAGTGTTCAAAAGTGGAATATTATTCCAGATGGAACATAAATCTATTTTTAGTCTTTCGACAAGATCACACGAGCATGAGATCTACGATGATGTCAGACATTTGACTTACGTTTTCAATCAGATGTTGTGGCGAATGGGCGGCAGATAGAAATATTATTATAATTCATGAGATCTTTTGAGAATCATTTGATGATCATATTCAACTAGAACCGTTCGGTATTTAATTGGCATAGATATAATTGAATACTAGTTTCCCATAAAGGAATAACTCGCCCTTTTCTGGAACCTCAAGCATTTGATATATCTTTCTTCCTTGAAGGCCCAGGTTATTCTTCTTACTTGAATTTCAAATGGCAAAAGTATACAATAAAGCAAAACTAAAGTTGAACCCTATATCGTACATGCATCAATCATATGTATTAAAGCCGATTTGGCAAATATCTATGTGCAATTCTGAATATCAAAGCTAGAAACAAATTACAATACAAAATAAAAAAAAAGTACACTCGATACTGGTTTAGCAAATAAACAAATCACTTGAAAAGCCACTTGTTTGACCATCACAATCATCCAAAAAACTTGAATTGTAGAAGGAAAGTAAGTTTGTGAGCTGACGAGGTATAGTGAAACATACAATCAAAGCACTGTTTGGCTTACAAGCTTGAGTTGAACTAGTGTTTTCCGTAGTAAACAAGCTAGTTAATTGCATATTCTTCCTCTAAATATAACTAATGGATTTATCTGATTTGCTGCCATAAGCCAAGCTCATTGGCTGTATTAACTTTCATAGTAACCTAGATTAAAATGAGATTAAAATAAATGGGGTTATGACCAGACAATGTGCCCCTTTTTTATTTTTTTGATTGATTCAAAAAATATTACTTGGGAACTTAGTTAATATATTTGAGATTTGATGATAACCTTTCTCTCATATTCCATCTAGAACAAGAAATACGCTTAACTTCAGGCTTTGTATTTATTAATTTCAAATATTAATTCTTATTGCAAAGGCAATGCACTAAACAAACCCAGCATGGGGAAAAAGTAGTAAAGAGTCATAAAACTATAAACGGCATAGAACAAAATATAACCTAAATAAGAGCTGCCATGATTCCAGCAATACCGAAAGCAGCTAAAGCTCCAAGTTGGTTAGCACCGTTTGTAAATGCAGTAACGGTTGGAGGGGCAACCTCAGATTCCAGTGAGATACCTTCAGTCTCAGCAGATGGTGGGTTGGTAGACTCAGTCTTTTCTGCTTCAGTAGTCTTTGCTGCCTCGGTGGTCTTTTCTGCTTCGGTGGTCTTTTCTGCTTCTGTAGTCTTTTCTGGCTCGGATGTCTTTGCTGGGGCTTCTTGAGACAGAGCTTCAGCAGTTGTTTCTACAGGAACCTCTGCAACATTTGCAGCACTCGATAAAGCCTTCTTGCCAGCTTCCGGTACCATCCAGTAAGGTTCCCATACACCAGCAGCAGAACAATGAGCAGTTGCCAAAGAGTCTGCACTGACAACTTCAGCTCCCTTACAGTTCTCAGCAATACAATTAGCAACTGGTCCAGCAAATTGTGGCATTACACATAAACAACCGGTATCCCAGTAAGGACATGGAGTATTATCGGTTCCTTCTCTGACACATGGTTGGGCACATGCTGGTAACTGAGCATAAATTTTATCAGCAAACCCATTGATGGAAGCAGTCCTGGCTACACTAGGAAAGGTAGAATAGGGATTATCAGCAGCGGAAACAAGATTCCAAATAGCAGGAGCAATAGCTACTAAAGTGATTAACTTCATTTTTGGTTGATACTTTTAAAATAAATCAGGGGAATATATCAGGAGGATTAAAGGAGATATTTATAGAGAGAATCCTTGGAACTATAAATAAAAACTAAAATATCATATGATGATCCCAATTGGGCAGTTGTGTGCACCATTGGGGAAAGGTTTTCTTCAATAAGATTCTCGGTTAACTATGATCAATTTCGATATCGGGATTGCATTTCAGACTTGGCGATTATTTTCAGGGTTACTAGCCTTGGCATTTGTTTCTGTGTAATTCTGATGAAAAAGATAAAATTTGCGAACTTTTTAAACTTTTCTTGGCATGAGGTGCATATTTTTCATATATTTGTCTAAACAAAAGAGATTAAATAAACGGGTATTAAATTAGCCCAAGCTAATTGGGGAAGATCAAACAAACCATATAAGGATAAATTCGTAGCATAGTAAAAATTATTAAATGATAGCTGCCATTATACCAACAAAACCCAAAGCTCCTAACATACTAGGAAGTTGACTATTGACACCATTGGTGAAAGCACTAACTGTTGGAGCCGAGTGATCAGATTCCAGCGAAGTTCCTGGGGACACTGCAGTTGGTGCTTTAGTCGTCTTTGGCTCTTGTATCTTCTCTGTTTCACTACAGTCTTCGACTATAGTCGTCTTTGCCTCTGTAGTCTTTTCTGAATCAGCAGTCTTGGTTTCTTTTGCCTCTGTGGTGTCTACTGTTCTAGTTTTCTGAGGAGCATCACTGGTTGTTTCTACAGTTACATTGGCAACATTAGCAGCACTCGATAAAGCCTTCTTACTATCCTCTGGTACTATCCAGTAAGGTTCCCATACACCAGCAGCAGAACAATGAGAAATTGCCAATGATTCGGCACTAAGAACTTCAGATCCCTTACAATTATCAGCAATACAATCAGCAACTGGTCCACCAAATTGTGGCATTACACATAAACAACCGGTATCCCAGTAAGGACATGGAGTATTATCGGTTCCTTCTCTGACACATGGTTGGGCACACGATGGTAAAAGATCATATATTTTATCAGCAAACCCATTGATCGAAGCAGTCTTTGCTACACTAGGAAATGTTGAATAAGGATTATCGGCTGTTTCAGTTGGAGCTTCGGTGGTTTCAGCCGGGGTTACCGCAACATTGGCAGCACTTTCTAATGCCTCATACGCAGCATCCGGGGCCATCCAATAAGGGTCTTTAACACCAACAGAAGAACACATAGAAATTGCCAATGAGGTGGCACTAACAACTTCAGACCCCTGACAATTTTCAGCGATACAAAATGCAACTGGACCACCAAACTGTGGCATCATACATAAACACCCTGTATCTCCTTTAGGACATGGAGTATTGTCAGTAGTTTGGTTGACACAAGGTTGGGCACAAGGAGGTAAAATGTCATAGATCGGGTCAGCAAATCCATTAATAATAGCACTGTGGATTGGATTGACTGATGTCTCAGGAGCTTCAGTAGTTTCGGCGGGACCTTCAGTAGTTTCAGCGGTGGTTTCAGCAACATTGGCAGCACTTTCTAATGCCTCATAGGCAGCATCTCCTGGTTTCCAATAAGGTGCATCCTCCACACCGTAGGAAGAACAAGCAGAAATTGCTAACGAGGTAGCACTAACAACTTCAGACCCCTGACAATTTTCAGCAATACAAAATGCAACTGGGCTAGCAAACAGTGGAACTACACATAAACAACCCATTTCCCATGCTGGACAAGGTGGGCTAACTTCTCTAACCACACAAGGTTGGGCACAAGTTGGCAAATCATCATAGATTGCTTCAGCAAAACCATTCATTGGTTCTTCTGTTTCAGTTGGAGCTTCGGTGGTTTCAGCGGTGGTTTCAGCAACATTGGCAGCACTTTCTAATGCCTCATAGGCAGCATCTCCTGGTTTCCAATAAGGTGCATCCTCCACACCGTAGGAAGAACAAGCAGAAATTGCTAACGAGGTAGCACTAACAACTTCAGACCCCTGACAATTTTCAGCAATACAAAATGCAACTGGGCTAGCAAACAGTGGAACTACACATAAACAGCCCATTTCCCATGCTGGACAAGGTGGGCCAACTTCTCTATCGACGCAAGGTTGGGCGCAGGTTGGCAAATCATCATAAATTGCTTCAGCGAAGCCATTCATTGCTGAAGCAAGACTCCAAATGGTTGGAGTAAGAGCTAATAAATTGATTAACTTCATTTTCTAGTTGATGTTATCAATCAAGAAAAACGTAGCGACCTTGCTGGAAATAGAAATCTATTTATACATCTTCAGGGAATCCCATGAGATCAAAACCCCAAATCTTAACTTCTAAGCTGAGTCCTTGGCATATATTTTCAGAGATTTTTCTAATCTTGGCATTTATTTCGATTGATCAAAAAGATAAACCTTAATAAAAATTTCTATTTGTCTAAACAAAAAGGCATAATATAACTAATAAAATCAAAGAAGCTAAGCTAGAAGTCTTATAGCCTAAGTTTGTCTTGGTTTCGGAAGATGTTGTTGTTTCTGAACTCGAAGCCAGTGTTTTCTCTGTAGTTGCATCGGATGGACTAGAATCTGAATCATCTTCTGTCTTACTTGCCTGATCGGATTCAACAACCCAATCCAATGTCTTTCCTTCAATAGTAGTAACATCTTTGGCTGTTCCAGCTGCACTTGCTAGAGCGTCTGAGATGGAAGCTGGCATAATCACAGTACTTGCACCAACTTGATTACACAATGAGGTGGCTAAAAACCTTGCCGAAGCAACATCATCACCTTTGCAATTCTTAGCAAAACATTGACCCACTAAACCTGCCCATTGAGGCATCACACAAAAGCATCCTGTGTCCCAATAAGGACAAGGAGTATTATTGGTGGAAATTTTCACACACTCTTTTGCACAATTGGGTAAAAGGTCAACTATAGGGTCAGCAAATCCATTGATACTAGCAGTTTTGGGGACTTTGGGAAAAGTTGCCCATGGATTATCGGCAGTTGCCAATAAAAATAAACAAAAGATTGGAACCAAGGAATACATTTCTTTGCCAAATAAATGTACACGTTATTGAAACCCGGCTAACCTGAACCAAATATATACAGTTTTTCTTGGTCAATCATTTTGACTTGCTGATTCTTTAGATAATTCCTAGCCAAGAATAATATAGCTAGGAGAATATTTTTAGCCACGAGCCTAAAATTCTTGGCATCTCAGGAACAATAATTCCGCCAATCATGGACAAATTCGAATGAAAATAGAAATTCCTCTTCGGAATAGTAATCTGCGTAAAATAAGTAGGGCTGCATATGGCATAAAATAAAAAGTTTAATTGGTTGAAAGTTTAAGTATTTCGGAATCAAGCATTTCAGGTAATTTTACAAAGCCTTTAAATGAATGTCGTATAGTGTACTCAATTTCAATGTTTAGGTAAGCAAAGTACAAATTGTACTGAAAGGATACTTGCCAAGGAAAAGTCTAGTGAAAGTACGATCGTGAGCTGACCAAGTTTTTTTTGTTTTTTGAAATTTTTGAAAATTTTTTTGCCATAGTACGATATCAATCCACCTTTCGATTAATACTAAGCGAGAGATAATCTACAAACAAGTTCGGCCTGTATTACTCTATTAAACTTGGACTAAAAATAAATAAAAAATATTTGTTGAATAATTTTTACCAAATTCTCTTAAAAATATCAACTTTTCCTGTGCCTTTTGTATATCTAGTATTTGGAAGCATCAACCAAAGACATAAAGTACCCGAAAATATTACTATGAACAGCGGCAATACCACAAATGCACCAGCATATTGAGAGATCAATCCTACCAAGAATGGAATGACCGCCCCACCTGAAGAACCAAAAGCCGTGGTAACTGTAACTGATATAACTGCAATTTTTCTAGGTATTAAATCTTCCAGCACTATATAAGCAATCATTAAAGGGTAAACTGGTCCAATCATTATACCAGTAAATGTAATTGTAACGATTTCAATTGGGAAACTTGAAATAACCCAAGTTAATAATGCAAATAAAATTGACAATACTATCAAAATGGAATTTCCTCTTCTTGCTCCTATCAATTTATGAATTAACCTTGTCAAAACTAACCTCCCAAATGTTAATCCAAACCAATAACCAGAAACAACATATCCAATTGAGGTATTTGTATGATTCCTATAATCTCTTAAATAAGTTGTAATCCAACCACCGAATGCAACTTCCGCACCTTGATAGAAAAACACAAATAATGAAGAAATCCAAGTCAATTTGTTCTTCAATGCTTCCTTCATCAACCCAGACTTCTTGATTACCTGTGTAGGTTGGTGTTGTTGTTCATCATCCCATGGTTTGAGATCATCTTCGCCATGGACAAACGAAATGTATGTGTTAACTGCAGAAATTAAAAAGAACCCCAATACTACTAAATAAAAAAGGTTCCATTTGATACCAGCTTCGACAAATGCAGTAGCAATCAAGGGAGAAACTGATGCACCTAAACCATAACACCCATGCAAATACCCTAAGGCAGTAGATGATTTTTCCAATCTTCCAATAAATACATTGTACTGGGCGACACAGATACCAGCACCAATACCACCAAAGAGAAACCCGATGATTATAACTGGATATTTCAGTCCAGTCAGAACCAATGTGTACATCACTATGGATGAGAGACAACCCAAAAAGATTGATTTTCTTCCTAATTTCTTTTGAATTACATCTGAAAGCAATGCTACAAGTATGAATCCTATTGCATTACTTAACCATAGGATTGAGGCAACAGAATACGAAATTCGGTATTGAATTTCGATATAATTCAATAATACCCCAACTGAACCATCAGAAAGCCCTAAAGCAAAAGCCCAAATTAAAGAAGTAATCACTCGAAATAAATTCTTTGGGGGATTTTTGAAGGTTAGGGGACCAATGTCTTCAATTACTGTAACTGTTTCTGCTTGTGCTTTGGTTTCGGAAGAATGAACAACATTAGGATTTGTGTGTATTGATTGCAATTCAATTGGTGAATCGAGTGGTGAACCTCTCGAAGAAGCAAATGGGTTTCTTTCCGTCATTGATAATTAAATTAACATCAACCATGTTGGAAATTTATTTCCATATATAAATACCCCAGAGATCAAGGCGGGCTGACCCCATCTTACATTATGTGGAGAATTTTTTTGATTTACAATTAAAGGAAACACGATAAAATCTTCCCGAAAATCTTTCAGGGTGGGCTTCCTAAAGGGGTAATACCTCCTTGCACTTTTCGATTAAACTTTTTCATCTTAGAAAAAATCTGGTACAACAGCGGCTATCCGTGAAAATTCTCGGTAAGTTCTTTACATTTGTAATCAAACAAGCCTACTATCAAATTAGTCATGCCAATTCTAAAAATAACCTACAAGTTCACACATTAAACTATTAATTAAAATTGGGCATATACAACTGGAAATAAATATACTATCTAAGAACTGAATGAAACATCTTGTTTTTATAAAAAAAACTTTTAATCTAAGCCTTGGATGCATCACTATCATTTTGGTTTAAAGAATCATGACCGTCAACGGACTTTCCTTCAATTTGAGTTGGTTCTTCTTCTTCAGCACCAGTGGTAGAAGCTTTCAACTTAGCCTTGATAGCAGCTGTAGATCTAATTGGTTCCAAGACATAAGCTTGGTTTTCTGAGTCATCATCATCGTAGTAAGCAAATTCACCAATTTGCGCCAAATCAGTACCTAAGATCTCTTCATCTTCATGTAATCTAATTCTCAATTGTGGAATTCTATCCATAACCAACAATAAAATGGAAGTAACGGTGAAAGACCAAGCACCAATTGAAACTGATCCAGCCAATTGGTAACCTAATTGTTTCCAATGGTGGTTAATCCAACCACCAGCAATTTCAGTACCATCAATCATAGCAACATAATCAGCTGCAAAAATACCAGTCATGAAACTTCCAACGAAACCACCAACACCATGGAGGGCCCAAACATCCATACCATCATCAATTTGTAAAATATTCTTTAAATCTACTGCAAAGTTACAAATGATAGCTGGGACAATACCAAAAATGATTGAAGTGTAAACTGGAACATAACCAGCAGCAGGAGTAATACCAACTAAACCCGCAATGGCACCTGTACATAATCCAACAGTGGACCATTTACCACCTGTTCTAAAATAATCAACAAACATCCAAGTTAAACCACCGGAAGCAGCAGCAAGGTTAGTGTTGACAGCGGCATACCAAGAACGGATAGAAGCATTACCAGTTGAGCCACCGTTGAAACCAAACCATCCAAACCAAAGGAAGATAGTACCTAAAACAATGGATGAAACTGAGTGTGGCTTATACTTTGGAACTTTACCTTGAGTTAAAGGATCATGTCTCTTACCCAACCATAAGGAGTAAGCTAATGCGGCAAACCCGGAGTTTTCGTGGACAGGACCTCCACCAGCAAAATCCAAAGCACCTAATTTAACCAACCAACCATTTCCACCCCAGGTCCAATAAGCAATTGGATTGTACACTACGGTCAACCAAAGGAATAAGAAAACCATCATTGGACCTAAACGAGCTCTTTCACAACCTGCACCGACCATCAAAATAGCAGTGGTGGCAGCAAACATACCTTGATAAAGACAGAATAAAATATCTGGAACTTTTGGAGCAATACTTGGAGCTCCCAATACATCTTTAAGACAGAAATTTTGTAAAGTACCTAAGAAGGCAGAACCATTATGAGCAAATGTCAAGGAATAACCCCAGAAGAACCATTGGAATGCTGTTAAACATGCGGCCATAATGGATGCCCACATTAACGATAACGCATGTTTCTTACGGGACAACCCGGAATATAAAAGACCAACTCCTGGAATCATAATCCAAACCAATACCGAGGCGGTGGCAACCCATACCATATCGGCACCTTGGAATTGTTGATTTAAATCAACCTGAAATACATCACCACCCGTTCCTGTTCCTGTAAAATTTGACATCTTTGGAATTAGTGTTTGAGATCAAACTAAAAATTTTTCACTTCATGGAGAATGTGATTTATATTTATATCTCGAGTACGTAAAATCTGGTCTTAGAAAATTGAATTACGAACTTTATTGTGAATAGATAAAGATTGCTGATAAAGCCTAATCGATCCCTACTAGACAGATCCGATACGATAATTATCAAGAGCCAATAAAGTTTTGCAATTAAAAAAAGTGGGAAAAAATATTTGCGAGTGCAATCTATCAAAAAAAAGAAAAAAATAATTGCATTTAGAGATAAGCAATATGCAGGAAGATAACCGATCCATCAGTTCCATTCACATGAGATTTTTTGACGCATTTAGTCTAATGAGTTATTTGTTGATGTGTAGTTGTAATAGCCTTGTTGTTAATAGATCTTCAAGTACTCCCGCTGTACATGCTAGGTTTAACACTATAATTCTATCTGTCATAATCAACTCTCATATCTAATCTGCAAAAATCACTGGATAATCTCGATCTTGATTGCTTGGCTAAGCAATTTACAATTGGTAATCTGATGTTTAGGATCTCCCTCAGATCTTTTTTCTTCTACTGTACATTAAAGACTTCTGCAATATAACGTGACCAATGATTGCACCTCCTTTTGTTTGTATCTTGAAATTTGCGGTTATTTCGGTTTTTGTTATTGTTATTTTGTGTTTCATTCATTTCCTTTTCGCTAGAGATAAGAATGGGACTTTATTTTTAAATTGATTCCTGAACCGGCCAAGAGTTACTGCAACAAATGTTACCTTTGCTTTTATAGCTTCCAAGAATAAGCTACTTTAACTCTCTATTCCCCTCATACTGCATCACATGGATTTTGAACCCGATTACATTTTTAGCTTTTAATCAGGTTATCCGATGTCTTTATCTACCCCACTTTTTATCGCCAGCTTCATATTCATTTCTTGACGGGTATATCAACCGAGAGTAACATAGACTTCTATAAAACTTAGCTAATACTAATTTGTAATTCTCCCACCAATTCCGTCATCCAGATATATGCAGGATCGGCTTGGTTGTGCCGATGCATCCATACATCAATACATTATACCAGTTTCATAATTAAATGGCACAATTTTTAATAAGTCACAAGAGCAGATCCTATAAATCTACTTATAGTGGTTGCATAAAGTACTAGACATTGTTCAGCTTGTTTGCTCATGCTATTTATTGTGTTGTTGTGTCATACGTGAACATCGGTAAAATACTTGCTGGTCATTTCTAACTAAACACAACCGAAAAATTCCTGGCAAATGTCTATTCGACGACTTCTCATCGTTTAATACAAACCCCTATTCAATTCTCCCTGTTCAAACACCACCTCAGTGATCAATTAGTTTACCACAAAATGGCCACCGAAGAACTGAATTCTAATGAACACGAAAGTGTTAATTTCCCCACGACTATTTTAACGTCGAAATCTCCCGAACAAGCCGCACTAATTATCCCCAACGCAGTTAATGCATCTTCCCAGTTGGTGGGTAAAGATTTACTCAGTTGGTTCAGTTTTTATACAACAATCATATCTAATTATAACCAAGGTTTAAGACAATTGATTGATCAAGGTTCTAAAATCGGCAAACAATCAAGTGCTGGATTTAGTAATTTTCCCAGAAACTGGCATCATTTAGTCAATTCTTTGCAATTAGAATTTCAAGCTAACGAAAATGTTTACAAGAATTTGAAATTAGAAATTATAAATCCATTGAAAGATTTGGTTGAAACTGATGTCAAGATTCCAGAATTATTAATCAATGGCCAAGAATTACAGGAAATTGCAACCAATTTGAAAAATGGACAACATGATGCTGAAATGCAATGGAATTATAAAGCCCCTCAATCTTTTGTCAATCTTGAGAATTATAAAAAAGATGAAACCCAGTTGTTATTTGATATAATATTGAATTATTTCCAATTGCAGAATGGGAAATTGACCAAGGGGTTAAGCAATAATGAAACTTCCACCAATTATTTGTTAGGAAATTTTAAATTGAATGAAGAAATAAAGCAACAATTGAACTACTTGGTACAAACTCAGTTTGCCCCAACTCCTGACCATATGGGATATGTAAATGATCAAATTAAACAACAACGACAATTAAACAAGCAAGCTCATCCTCACCTGAAAAGATTGAGTTCTTTTGGTAGACCTCAAAGTCATGCTGATACGATTTCTTCTGGTTCCTCGGGTTCTTCCTCAAAAAAACCTTCCAAACTCAAATCTAGAGTTGGTTCTATTTTTGGGAGAAGGAAAAAGAAGGATAAAGGTGTACCTCTTGAATCAACCATTCCTGAAAACGCATCCATTCCATCGGCTACGTCGAGTTCGCCACAAGTTCCACCAAGTAGAGTTCAGGCTCCTATTCCTCCTCAACCTAAGTTGGTTGATCTGCAAAGGGAACAGCCTGCTTCGAAAAAAACAACATTGCCTGAGCTTCCTGAATCAGAAACTCAAATCAAAGAACAATCGTCAGAATTGTTCCCCCGACAAATGGCTGATATCCCTGAATCTCCAAATATTGTGACATATAAAGATACAGACCAAGAATTTTCTTCTGATGAAGAAGATCCGGAACATATCGATGTCCGGAAAAGGCTTGATTTTGGTGAAGGAACTCCTGTTGCAGCTTTCCCCACACCTCCACCCAATGATCGTGTCACAACTGGACCAACCCTTGATCCAAGCTCACATGGAGCCACTTCTTATCATAGAATTTCAACTGATATCACATCAATTCCCAGATCATCAAGACAAAATTCTGCCAAATACAGCTTTGAGGCAGGAGATGAAGAAAAACCACTCTCGGCCACTACCGAATCAAATGGATTTGAACCTCGTCCAGAAGAAACCACCACTAGATCTAGTGCACCTCCTCCACCTCCTACCAGAAAGGTTGTTGCACACCATGAAGATGGTTTCGACCCTTCTTTGGAAAAAAAGACAAGGATTACTTCACAAATGTTTCATAATCTTCCTGATGCTAGAGAATCTTTTATTGCTCCGTCGTATCCAAGCAGTTCGTTCAAACCGTTGTCTAGTCAAAATACTGGGCATTCAATGAGAAGTACCGAGGTGTTTAAGCACCAAGATTTTACTGATGCCAATACAGGATTGAATGCTTCTGTTGCTGAGGTTATCAGTGCCAACTTTAAAGATGGAACATTACAAAAATCAACAGTTCTTGGAGAAGTAGCCTTCAACTATAAAGCCAATGGTGAGGATATTCCTGAAGATATTTTAGTGAGAATTCCTCATCAATATGAAAAAGTTGTTGCAAATAAACACTTTATGGAAGAAAGTGGAGATGATACATATAAATTATTAACATCTCCTATTGTTTCTAAAACTTTAGGAGGGTTGAAATATATGGTTAATTTGGATGATTCTAAAATTCCTGTAATAATCCAACAAATTTGGAAATTTGAACCACATCAATCAAGTTTAATGGTTAGTCTTCGATTGAATCCAAGTATTCAAAAGTTAGTATTAGATAATTTTGTTGTTTCTGTTGCTTTAAATACTGATATCGAAGCTATATCTGCTTCATCCAAACCTCAAGGAGCTTTCAATAAAGAGAAAAATAGAATTACCTGGAGATATACTCAACCGTTAGTATTAGATTCGTTTAACAACGAAGAAAAACTTATAGCCAGATTTATGACTAAAGGTCTAGGTTCAGAGCACGAATCTGGTGTTCAATTGAAATTCCAAATAAAGAATTCCGACTGTAAATTTATTACCATCTATAAAAATGATGATCCATCCCAGGAAATTCCAACATTTAGAAATTTAGTTAGTGGCAATTACACTGGTCAATTATGATTTAGAAAAACTTTTTTTTACTATACTTCAGAATATATATATACATCTACTCTGACTTCTTCTCCTTTAAATCAGGTTTAATTTCAGGAGATAAGTCATTATATGCAGCTTGTAAACCAGATATTTGTTTCTTGAAAGTATCGATATCCAATTGCTTCTTGTCAATCAATTGTTGCAACTTTTCAATTTTTTCTTGTTCTTCTTTTGACTTTAATGACGTATCATTTGTCTTTGCCACTAATTCTCTATATTCAGCTTCTTTAGATACCATCTTTTTAACAATGGTCATTACCGTAGCAATAGCCATCATTAAATATAAAATAGCCCCACTCAAGTAAAGATTACGTTGAGCATAGAATTTACTTGCTAATTGGTCGTAGTTCAATGGTTGTTCATAATGATGGTGACGGGTACTATTTTCAAAATATGGATTATCAATGGCTCCAGAATATCTCTGTAATCTTTTCAAGCAATCAAGGAATTGTAAAGTCATTAACATTAAAGAAAATATGATACCTACCCTGAAATTAGAAGAATTTTGACAAAGAACTGAGAAACTAACAACCTTTTGACGGATAACGTGAGGTAAGGGAAGAACTAATATTAACAACACGACCATCTGCACGACCATCGTGCAGAACACCAATGACATTTGAAGACTCATTTTAGGTAGTACGTAATATTTAATTGACAAGTTTAACCGTAGAAATTTGCCGTTGATTTTGTTTTTTGAACCCTTGAAATCACTTCGTATCCCTGTGAAAAAAAATAACAACGTTTGCGACTTTACTCGGTATGCAGAATATTTATATGAATTACTATTAATTAAATTACATGCTATCTATTACAAACCAAATACTCTTTTGGCATAATTGTAGGCGCAGATACTAAATAATATCATACAACATACGATTCCGAAAAACCAACTCAATCCATCATAATCTTGTCCTGGTACGATACAATTCATCCCCCATAATCCAGTAACCACATTAATTGGTAATACAATCGTACCCAAAATAGTAATTTTACCCAAGACATCATTGGTATCATTATTAACTTTAGTCATATCAATGTTAATTTGTGCCAAATAATTTGAATGGAATCTAGCCAACAATTTCTCGTAGTGATTTAATGCTTGAACCATGGTAACTATATGATCTTGAATATCCCCAAGATACATTCCAATTTCTTGTTTTGACAGAGAAGAGTTGGATTCAACTTCATTGAATCGCTTACTAAATCCCTTGATAACATCAGCTTTTGTACCTAATAATCTCAACACCGACATTACTCGTTTACGACATTCTCCAATTCTTCTCAACATATCTCCTTTACGTTTCCAACCTAAAATCTTAGATTCGGTAGATTTAGAACTAGAACTTTTACTTGAACTTGACGAAGCAGATCCGACCTTGAATCGAGATCCGGTTAAATGTCGATGATCAACTGTGGATTTTGAACGTTTTCTCATAACGAAAACATTATTTTCCGTCAGTTTCTTAAACTCAGTGGGGACTCTTTGTAATTTAGGTTGATGATGCCGGAAACTATGATGACTTGATTCATCATCACAATCTGAATCTGAATCGTCTTCAGAATCAGTTTCACCTGAATGCATCTTTAAAATAGCATCTTCAATAGAATTTACCTCACTTTCAATCGTATCAATCATAGGAGCAAACGAATCAGTAATATCATCAATTAAGGCATAACATATCCAATCGGAACTAACATTTAAATATTCCTTCAACAATCTTGCTCTTCTTCTAACATTAATAGGATGAGGGGTAGCTGAAAAATGGAATGTTATAACCGCATCTTTGAATACAATCATATACATATTCAAAGGCAGTAATTCTCCTTCTCTAATCTTTTTCGCTCTTGATTTTACTGATGTACTAGGAGCTTTTTCAACAAATGATTGAGTCCTTCTCCTATTGTCCTTGTTATTACTTTTGAAAATTGATGTGATATACTTCCAACTTTTCCACTTACGGTCAGATAGACTTATACCATCGTCATCAATACAACTTGAATTGTCAAGCATTTCTTGTAATTTATTCATTTTTTTCTCATTTTCTTTGGCACGTTGCTTCCGTCTTTCATAAACAACATCAAATGAAGTGAAACAAATGAAATAATATGATTTAAACAATTCAACTTTTTCTCGAGCTTCGCCTAAAAAGATATCTTCAGTAGTTAAAGGGTGAATTCCAAATGTTTTGGAAAGTACTTTCATTTCTTCTTCGGTCGGATCAAATACATCCAACCAAAATGGTTCTGGTCTTGTTTCGGCTTCTAATGCTGCCGGGATATCATTCATGGATCCATAAGCTGTACCTGGTCTTGGGGTCTCTGTTCCTTCATTTACTGAAACCTTTATTGATTTTGCTTGCATGACTAAGTTTGTTGAGCTGACCCCAGAGGGACTTAACATGGCAATTGGATTTGCAGATGGATTCGATTCGTTAACCGAAGATGCTCGTGTTAAATCCCGTTCAGTATAATGAGTAGGCTGAAAAAGATCTTCAAGTTTCTCATAAATTGTTTTCTCGTGTACCGATTCTGGATTTTCTTCGTCTGCTTCTTCATCTTCAGGGCTTTTCCGGTCTCGATTATTTAATCGTTCTTTTTCTTCAAGAGTAGTACTTAATACCAAACCACTTATTGAAGGAGAATGAATAGTTTTGTTTAAATCTTCTCTAAAATAAGTAAAACGACAAACCTCACCATTTATTTTCCCGGTTCTTTGATTATACTTGAAATTTCTCAGCAGGGATTTATTTAAAATAGTTGGAATTTTCTCTTTGGACATTTCCCAAGGTTGAATGGGTGTAGGTCTTACTCTAACCGTGTCTCCCTTCAACGACTCCGCTTCGTTAACTTGATAATTCGCCATGAGAGGGGTTGATTCTGTATAGTTTGGCAGTGATGCACTAGTATCGACTCCTTGGTATTGTTGTGGTTGTTGTGCTGGTGATGATGGCCTATCGCTATGGATTATATTATTACCTTGGAAATTGACAGTTTGAAATATGTCGTTTTTTGGTGTCATAGAACGTTGAGTTTGTACTTGAGCTTCTTCCAATTCTTCCTCGATAAACTCTTCCAATACTCTTAAATCGGGCCATTGCGAAGTTTTCACAGCATCAGCATTGGTACCATCATGATAATAATCAGGAAAACAAACATCATCCAATGAAGTTGAATCACTTGAATGTTCTGATGATGGATTAGACTCGCCAAATTCATGAGAATCGACAGAATATCTATCATCGTGTTGGTCTGAATGGAATGAAGCACCTTCATGTTCACCGTCGCCTTCAAATTCCTCGTCTATATTGGAAGACCTAAAGGGGATATTCCAAGACCTTGCCCGTGCCAATTGTCGTTGTTCATGAGCATATTGATCCATGTCAATTGCAATAGCAGAAGGTGAAATTGGAGAAGTGCCCGTGGTTCCTGTTGCACCGTTATTTCCAGGTTGATGTGAAGTAGAAATTGAATGTTTTAACAAATGTTGAAGATTTCTATTGGTCAATGGTAAGCTTGAATTGGGGTTTTCGGTATATCTTCGATATATATTAGCACTAGTATTATTATTGACTTCGTTTAATTGCTCTTGGTTGTTTATTGGGGTATATTTCTGAGAAGCACGTCTTCTATATCTTGCAGGTGATGAATGAATATTAGGTAAGTCATTATGAGTTCTATGATCAATATAAGCCCCCAGATTTATACCTGAAGGACTTGCAGTTCTACTTGTTTCTGTATAATCATCACCACTTTCTAACTTTGCTCTTGCTTGATGAGCACCAGCAACAATTGAATCATACCTCAATCGAGAAGATTTATTATTGGAATCGACGGGAGCTGAATTGTATGCAGTTAAAGTACGTTTTCGTGGTGGTGGGTGGGAATATTGTTGATCTTGTGTTGGTTGCAGCTGCGGAGGTGTATTAGTGTAGTTTAGATCTGAGGGAGATGGAACAGATCTATCATCTTGACTATTGGCCAAATTCCCTCCTGAATATTTCTTGGATTTTGCCATTGTTTAAAATGTACCTAGTACTAGTCAATTCCAAAGGTATGATATAAAAAAGTATGACCTTGCTACACTTTCAAAGAAAACCTGAAATAATTGGTGGGAAAAAAAAGCTATATGGTCACAAGATGTTTAAATTGAAACGTGTGAAATGCTCTTTCTATTTGAAAAACTGGTAGATTATTGTGGGTTAAGAACATAAAGGCAATATAATCCTCCTTTCTCCAAAAGCAGCAATCTTAGCCTTTTAAAATTACAATTTTTGTAATTTATTTTTCTTCTGCGATAACAAAAAAGAATTCTAAATCACAATACAAATTATTTTTTTTTTGGTTTATTGTTTGGCGAGTGGTAACCAAGGGGAAGTCCGCCCACGTGAGCACTTACCTCAAATTACAAGAATTATTATTGTTGAAATTATTTATTAATTCACAAATGTTAACCGCTAAAGCCCAATTCTTTTTGGGAATTTCGAATAACGTTCCAATAGGGTTCACATTAGTAAACGTTGAACCTAATTCTTCGTGTAACTAGCTGGACTCATTCCAATAAGCTTTTGTAGCATGGTTGCCAGTCACCCAATTTCAATGCGCATATTCGTTTGTTGTATTTTAGTTGTTTTTTTTCTTGGTAAAGTGGTTATGAACCACAAAAGTAAATTAATTAACTATTCACTTTATTTAAGAAAATTGGTATTTATTAAATGCGCTTTCCATTTCCTGTTCTGTTATTATTTACTATTATTTTACACAGTGTTAAACTGGTATCTATTTATATAACCCAATAAGCGTTTATGCTTGATCAAATAGTGTAGGAAAAATTCCTTTATACTTTCCAGCAAAATCAATATATGTGTTACATTAGTCATCTGCTTCACTTTCCTCTTCTTGATCTGCTGCTTCCTTTCCTTGAGGTTTCTTTGAGATATCAACATCTTCAAACTCTTCATCATCATCACTATTTTCAATTTTTTGTTTCTTAACTTTCTTTTCTTGTTTTGATGTAATAGTTGGAGTTGAAGGTTTTGGTGTTTGACCATTTAAAACATCCAATGCATTTTGAATCTTGTTGGTATTTTCTAATAATTTATACCATGTATCTTCTGTCAATGAAATTCCTTTCTTTCCGGGTTTCTTTTCACCATCTTTATCAAGATAAAATTCTCGAATATCAACAAGATTAATGTTGTTGAATTTACGAATGGTTACTTGTTTCTTTTTATCCAATTCTATGACTATTTCATTACCACCTCCTGTTGAACCAGTGGAAGCACCACTGCCTGATCTGTTTGAATATGACCTCTTATATGACATTGCTTATTATAATAAGTAGGGACAATCGCGTTTTGCTAGCCGTTTCTTTTCTAGCAAACAATTTTTTTTTCTGGATTTCCACCCAGTACTAACTTCAAAACAATTCAGTAGATTGATTGAAGGATGGCAGTTACTTCTATGAGGATGGTTTAAACGAGAGTACCAGTTCAAATCACTCCGGTAATAATATTTACAATTTGCTACTCTCTAGTGTTTGTTTCCTCTTACAATTTTTTCAACTACAGTTTTATCGAATATCTCAATTTTTTGCAACATTTCTGTCAAAATTTTACTTGATATTATAAAAATTACAACACATTGAAAACACGTAAATTTCTATTGTTTATTAAAGGCCACGCCACATTACTCTATAAATCTATTTAATCTCTACCTGGTATACCACTTGGCCAAAGTTCATTAAAATGGTCCTTTCCTAATAAATCTTGAACTTTTTTAACCAATGGAACATCGCTATTATTGATATTATTGATATTTTCCTTAATATTCCAATAACTATCAATTGCAATTTCTAATTCTTTAATATTTGAAACTCCCAACACAATAGCTGTATTTTGATTCCAATCTAAAGTAGAAGTTTTCTGAACTTTTGTTCCAAACAACCATTCATTCAAGGCAAATCTAGTGGCCAATTCTGCCAATTCTACATTATCTTCCCGTAATAATTGTTGGGAAATATCATATACTTTATCTTTCAATTCCTGTGTAGCAGGATGGAATGAATGAGTTATATCTGATCTTAACAATGACATTGAAAGAATCGACCCATTCATTATTTTGGAAATACCACATTCGTTTATCAATTTATCATAATATTCAAATAATCTAATGTTTTGAATACAACCGTTACAATATGATAAAATCGCATCAAGAGGTCCAATTTCTTGATTTTCTTTTGCTAACAACGCAATTTTATATAGGAACTTTACAGGATACCCTGATACTCCAAAATTCCTAATCCTTCCTTCAAGTTTCAATAATTTTAATTCTTTTAATGCTTCAATTATATCTTGTTCTTCAACAAATTCAATATCATGCATATAAACTAAATCAAGATAGCTAGTATTTAGTCTTGTTAAAGATCTTTCAATTGATTTACGAACCAGAGTACGGGAATAATCAAATTCATCTAATCTAACACGTCCAACTTTAGTACATATATAATAAGATTCCCGGGAATGGGTTATTTTACTCAAAGCATTTCCAATTATTTCTTCTGATGGTCCATAATAAGGAGATGTATCAATAGCATTAAGACCAAGATCAACCGCTGTTTGAATTATTTCTTGAACAGGAAGCAGATGGGGATCAGAAGAATATTGAGTGTTGAAAACTGCACCACCTATAATCAACGGTGGAAGATTCTTGATTGAATATGGCTGCACAACCTCAACCTTACCAATTGCTTTAGTCATTTATTAGGTATTGGAGAAAGTACTCCTAAGCTGTTCCTAGAATTTTGTTGAAAAAAAGAGTAATTCGCACTTTAAAATCACGTAATATAAATGCCATAGTTTACTTTATACACACAAAAATTCTAAAATAAATCATCACCTTCAATTAAATAGTTACCAGGCACCAATCCAATCATACCTTGAAGATGTCCACAATTATTTCCTAATTCGCATACATACCAGTTATCTTCTTGTTTGTAAATAACGTACATATTCCACCCTTTTTTAAATAGTAATTCTCCTTCTGCTTGTGGTTTAAATGAATACCTCGCCCTTGCTTTAATAATAAATGGTTTTTGATTTATTGGGGTAAGATTTATCATGGCGTGTAAATTTAAATATGATTTTGTAGATTTTCTCAGAAAAGTACTTTGACCGAAATCTGATTTTTGGGTATCAAGGGTTAAAGATTTTGGTCGTGGTTTACCTTGTGCGGGTGGTGGGGATGATGATTGGAGAAAATTCAAGGATTTGACAGGAGAATTGAAATTAATTGATTCATATCGGGTTGCAGTTTCATTTCTATCATCAACATAATCTGATTGTGGTTTTATTGGAGTTGTGGGTTCTGTTTGATGACCATCGTCGCTTCGTTGTGGTGATGCTTCTGTTTTAGATCGAACTGAACGTCTAAACTGGTTAACATCTCCATTTCCACCCGAATTTAAATCTTCAAGAGCTTTAGCAATAAAATCAATTGAAAAATCTTTCATCACAGGTACTTTTTGCTGATTCGGTTTGGTTAAATTTGGTATTGGGCTTTTCATCATATTCAGGAAATCATTAGTTGCACGCCTGGTAATTTGTTCTTGAACTTGTTTCAATTGTTTTTCTTTTCTTCTTGGTGATGCCCAATGCCTTTGCTCACTATTACCTGAATTTGTGGAATAATTAGAATATGTAGTTGGGTTGGAATAGTTGGATGATCCATTGGAACGTGTAAACACTTCTTCATCAGAATTACGTCTCTTGTCTTTGATTGAAAATACATCATGGTGTAAACTTGATTCTGAATCTGCAAATTCTGGAGGTTGCTTTCTTGTAGGTGAAGGAGTCCTTGGTTTCGACATATTTGGGGTCGGCGTTATTGGTGCAACCGGAGGTAGTTGTTTATTATTATTAATGGTTGTGTGTTTAGTATGGACGACCCCATTTGATGCCAGGGAATATGTCAGATACGTTCTTGATAATATAGGTACATGATCGGGATTATTCACATTAGATAAACAATATTCAATTGGCTTTTCTTCCTGTCCATCCATATATTCTACAAATTCACAACCTTGATATATTTTATCTCCGGTACCATAATTATTACTAAATTCTTGTAAATCCCAAGCTGGTTGAATTTGGGCAAATACAGTTCTTGCCATATCAACCGATTGGTCATTATCAACACATAAAGTGGCAATATTGTTACAATAATTAAAACAATTGACTTTACATGTTTGAATTCTTTCCAATTCTAATTTATAAAAATCATTTAGGGATATTTTCCAATCTTTAATATATATATCATTGATTTCATTGTAATTACCTAAAGCAATTTGATAATTCTTTCTTGAGTAGGTTAAACCAGAATTTACCTTTTGATAATTTCGTTCATATTTTTCCAATTCTTTACCCCAACTTGTTTGTATTAATAATTTCAATTGTTTAATCTGGATAGAATCTTGTCGATAATTGTTTTTCGCTTGATCCAATTGTTTCCAAGCATCTTGTCGTTTGGTAAATACTTTATTCATATGATGTTGTAATTTATTGACTTTTTGTACATACATATTCTGGAAACTCTTTAATTTGTCAAGATTAATTTCATCAACTGATTTAATAAATTTAAAATTATTTTGAATCATTTTTTCATTCTCTACATTTAATGTATCTAAAGACTTCCGTAAAGTTCCTGTTTCATGAGTACCAAGAGTATATTTTGTAGTTAATTTTTCCAATTTTTTACAATAATCCTTTTCAATGTGAATCTTTTCTTGATAAAAATCAATCAATTCGGCCAATGTCTTTAAAGAATCTTTAATTCTGGTTTGGATACTACCATATCCAAAGTTACCTGAACCCCAGAAATTGTTAACAAATTGACAATTACCAGTTCGTTGTGGTGAAGAATTTGAACTTCGTGTCATGGTTTTGGTTAACTTTTATAATAAAAAGTAGATGTGATTCTAGTTTTGTTTAGGCTTCGAGATGGGCAATTTATGTATGTGTTTGATATGATTGTGCTTTATGGGTAGTAATAAAGTGTTCTAGGAGATGGAAACAATTAAGTATAACAATAACAACAATTTGAAAATAGACGACCGCAACTCAAAAAAAAGTATTTAGCTTGTGTTATCCCCATCTTAGTTTAGTTCAAGATGTTTTGTATGAAATGTTTATGTTCTTCCGAATTAGGAAGGTTGGGTCTGGTATTTTTTTTTGCGGCCCCAGTTCATTATTTTTCCGAATTAATTAATTAAAACATAATTCAAGTCCGATCCGAGATTTTCTTATCGCACGTGACTCTTACATAGTTAAAACCTCGGTAAAGCTTATCCGATCTTTGGGGCTGAATCACATTCTTCCTGCATGTAGTTTTTTTCCGCCTTGCCGGAGCATCTGAAGAATAAAAGATCAGTTCTTTGTTAATTGAAAAATAATATCTCGGATCACATTAACTATTCTTCTGGAAGGGTCATATATATAGTTTTCCTGTTTGGTCTATGATATAATTTAATCACAAATAAGCACTATGACTAGATTAGAAACTATAAAACTGTCTAAACCTTACAAATATACTTCCAATGTAATACTGTTCCTTATCGGTCAGTGGTTCTTTGTATTTCTTGGGGTATTTATTGCATTAGCACATTCATTTCCTAACTTTGCTCGACAAGGTGGTTTAATTAGAGCTGAATATACTATAAGTTATGGAGCTGTTGCTATAATTTTTTTAATTTCGGGGTTATCAATGTCTACAAAACAATTATTAGTTAATATTGCAAATTGGAGAGCACATTTCACAGTGTTATCTATGTCCTTTTTAATTACAAGTTCAATTATTTTTGGTATCGCTACTGGTATTAAACTTTCTAAAGATGCTGAAATTAATGATTGGTTATTAGTTGGTCTTATTGTTACTCATGCATGTCCTACTACGGTTTCTTCCAATGTTGTTATGACAAAATTAGCTGATGGAAATGATGTTTTAACTTTATGTGAAGTTTTCATTGGGAATGTCTTGGGTGCTTTTATTACCCCAGCTTTATTACAATTATATATGAGAGGAACTTGGGATTTTGGGAATCCAAGTCATCAAAATAATGGAACTGAAACTATACAATATTTATATGCTCAAACTATGAAACAATTGGGATTTTCAGTATTTATTCCCTTATTTGTTGGTCAGGTCGTTCAAAACGTATTCCCAAATCAAACAAAATGGACTATGCAATTTTTTAAATTGGGGAAAGTTGGATCTTTTATGTTGTTGTTAATTATGTTTCAATCTTTTTCAACTGCATTTGCTCAAAATGCATTTAATGAAGTTTCAAAGGCATCAATTATATTCCTTGTGTTTTTCAATATTGGGATTTATTTATTCTTTACATTGTTAACATATATTTATGCCCGTCCTTATATTATCAAGTTATGGTTAAATACTGAACCGGACAAAAACTCAACGGTAATGTATAAATATTGTTATACTATCTTCCGTCCATTCTATTATAATAGAAAAGATACAGTAGCAATTATGCTTTGTGGACCAGCTAAAACTGCCGCATTGGGTGTTTCTTTAGTATCTTCACAATATGGAGCTCATAATCCTAAATTGGGGATTATATTAGTACCGTTGGTATTATATCAAGCCGAACAAGTCATGACGGCAAACGTCTTGGTTAATTTTATGAAGAAATGGATTCATGCTGAAGACAAGAAACCAGAAGATGAAGAGAGTCAAGTGAACCAAGACCAAGAGAGCCAACAAACTATAGAAGAGGGAAATAGTAGTCAAGAGTTAAGACATGAAATTATTTATCATGGAGATGTTGATAAGCGTTAAAACCGTTTTGCATTTATAGAATTATAATTTATTTATTTAATAAAAGTTTAGCAAAGTAGTAGTTTATTGTAGATCGAAAGGGAAGCCTCAAAATGTTGGTGGAAAAGAGGTCCGCTTTGTTCGCAAACTTCTGGTGAAAAATAAGAGTGTCATGATTTGATATTAATTAGGCCTATTAGAAATAGGGATACCCAGTTGCATGAGTTGACGAATGAAAGTGTTCCAAATACGAATCCAATATTATTATACATAAAAGTTCGCCCTTTTTTTATATAATTTTTTTGTTTTTGATTACTTTACTATTACCTTTGTATTTTATATACTAAGATTAAAATCTGGTTGAACGCTTACCTACTGAGATTACTCTCAGAGACTAGATTTAAAACATACTAGAATATTTCTGAATTTGGAAAAGTTTAAATACGGTTACAAATACCCCAGACTTAAACAACAGAATGTTAATATTATACAATTTCAATTTCAATTAATATTTTGTTGTTTAGGTCTGGCTATTTGTAACCTTATGCAAAATCTCCTAGGTATATGATGATCGTACCAGGCTTCTTGGTCATTGCTGGACTTACTGCGATTTGGTGATCTGAAGATTTATAATAACCCCAGACTTAAACAACAGTAGTGGTCTTGCGCGACTTGACAAATTTTAAGCCACAGTTTTGCAACGAATAGGCATCAACTAAAATGAAAATTATTTGCATCAAACAAAGAGTATTGCTTTTAGCTTATTAGGCTAATGCATTTAGATACTATAAAGGAAAACCGAATATACATATATATATCAAAGGTGCTAACATTCTTATTAGACCAATGGTTCTTTATCGGACTAGCGATATTTATCGCATTAGCTCATTCGTATCCTGATTTTGCTAAACAAGGAGGTTTAATAAGAGCTGAATATACCATAAGTTATGGAGCTATTGCAATAATCTTTCTAATATCGGGTTTATCCATGTCGACTAAACTTCTTGTTGTAAATATCCTTAATTGGCGGGCACATTTCACAGTATTAACTTTATCATTTTTAATCACCAGTTCAATAATCTTTGGTATCTCTACAGGTATAAAACTGGCACATAATGATAAGATAGATGATTGGTTATTGGTAGGCATGATTATTACTCATTCATGTCCAACTACAGTTGCTTCAAATGTGGTTATGACCAAACTCGCCCATGGTAATGACGTGCTTACTCTATGTGAAGTGTTTGTTGGAAATATGTTGGGGGCATTTATAACTCCGGCATTATTACAATTATATATGAGAGGACCATGGGAATTTGGGAACCCCACTAACCAATTAGCAGTGCATACTACTATTCAACATTTATATGGCGAGACGATGAAACATTTAGGTATAGCACTTTTCATTCCAACATTTATAGGTCAAATCATTCAAAATATATTTCCTAAACCAACAACATGGTGTTTACAAAATCTTAGATTAAATAAAGTAGGGTCGTTTATGTTATTGTTAAATTTATTTCAAGCATTTTCAACAGCATTTGCCCAAAATAGTTTTAATGAAGTGAATACAGAATCAATAATCTTTTTGGTGTTCTTCAATATGGGAATTTATTTATTCTTTACTGGATTAACATACTTTTATTCCCGTCCATATTTCATTAGATATTTCTTTAAAGAAAAACCAACTCAATCGTCATCAATATGGTACAGATATAGTTATAGGATTCTATATCCATTTTATTACGATAGAAGGGATACTGTTGCTATAATGCTTTGTGGACCTGCTAAAACCCCCGTGATAGGACTCCCGTTAATTACCTCACAATATGGTGCCCATAATTTAATCATAGGGAAGCTTTTCATTCCTTTGATACTTTATCAAGGTGAACAGGTTATGATTGCCAACATTCTTGTTAATTTTATGCGGAAATGGATACATGCCGAAGATATACAGGCAGACGATGTAGAATCAAACATGGAAGGTTCGAACTCGGAAGAATCTAACATTGAAGCATCATACATCGAAGAGATCAAAGTTGAAAATAATGCGAAGAAGTAAATATCAATTATAGATTGTATTTTAAAAGCCAAATTCTCCCAATTCTTTTTCTAAACTATCAATAGTCTCTTGTAACTCCTTTTTATTACTAATTAAAGCACTCAATTCGTCAAACCTCCTAGCTTTGGTATATTCAGCGATTAAATTTTCAACCAAAAATTTCTGTTCATTCATTACCATTAATTGATCTCGTAATTCTCGAATTTGTTTCTTGGTAAGTCTAGGAGGTTCGGGAGTGTTTTCTTTTTGAATACGTTGAAGTTCTTCTTGTTCTTGGTTTTTGTGCACTTCACTTATTTGTTTATATTGCACAATATTGTCTTGTAAGTATATAGCAATACTTTGATATATATTGCTTATAACTTTTTCAAATTTTATATACTTTGGATTAACAACTAACTTATCATTTGAAGTAACAAATAATTGATTTCTAAATTGAACAACTGAATTTTCGAAATCTTTTAAAATTACCATTAATTTATGACGTAGTTTATTTTTATTTAATTCATCATTTCCATGTACTAACACTTCATATTTTGGTAAAAGAAAATTAATCTGACTTTTCTGTAAAAGAATAGTTTCATAGATCGAAAATACAAAATTCGTATCTTGGTCTTCTTCCTTCAGTGTTCTTTGACGTTTCCAATCATATAATAGCGAATCCTTACAATTAACACAACATCTAAACCGTCGGGAATCGTCTTCTAACAAATTTTCCCAATTATTCTTGACATTTGTTGAATAATTTAAATTCGGTAATTTATCCAAAAGTTTACTCAATGGGACATAAATTGAACAACTTTTTCTAAACCCATTAGGATCATCACAAACTATACTACCACATAATCTACAATGATGTCTTCGGTTTAATAAATTGAATTTGACAAAGCAAATTGAACAATGTGGTACTTCTAAATCAACTTGCCAATCATCAATGCCTATTATTTCCCGTTCTGAATCAAGTTGCTGTTGTTGTTGTGGTTGAAAAGTACTAAATATACTCCATCTCCTTTGAGGACTTTGTTCTGCCAATAAATTAGTTAATTTAATAAAATGTTTCTGAATTTTATTTCGGTTTAAATGATATAATTCAACCTTATCTTGTCGTTTTTTTCGAAATTCACTGGTTAAATCAATATAATTGACAACAGTACCTGATTTCAAATCAGGTTTATCGAAATAACAATTAACGCAACATCGACTCCATATTCCAGCTTGCGTAGAGTCATATTTTGGTAATGAAGTTTCATCAGGTTGCGGATTTCTTAACCGAATTTTATAATGAGTATGATCGTTACAATATAACTCACCACATTTTCGACAATTTACAATTCCATTCTTAATGTTCAAACTCTTAACACAGTCTTTAATATGACAAGTTAATTGTGAGGAATTTTCAGAAGATTTCCAATGTGACCGAGTTATTCTATGCTGTTGTTTCTTAGGATTATTTGTAGTATCTTGCAGTGGAGGCGGAGTAGAACTAGTCAATGCAAGTAATGCATCAGTGGCATCAGCAATACTGAACCCTTTGTTGTTTTCCAGATATGATATCTTGTTGATTTTCCGGGGAGGAGTTGATTTGTTGATGTGTGATCGACTAGGTGGTGTTCCAGACGGAGTTGTATGAACATCATCTATATGTTGATTCAACTGTACAAGGGTTAACATCAATTCGTTACATATGGGACAATTGTATGAAGGAGACCTCGTCGCGTCAGAACCGTCCTGCAGTCGTGTTTGTGGAGGAGGCGAAGGTGAAGAAGAAGACGATGTGTCTTTATAAGTAGAAGCAACAGGCTGGTTGTTAGGTTGGCTGTTAGGTTGATTGTTATGATCGAGATCTGGTGGTTGGTTTGGTTTTATGGGATTCCCCAATATTCGTTTAGCCTTGGGTTTCGTCTGAGACATAGCATATGGGTGGTAAGTTCGTATAAATCTAGTGTAAAACTCTCGTTTGTCCCTTCTGGCAACACACCAAAATGCTCACACGTAATTGTTTTTTTCTCACGACTAATTATTCTACTATATTTACATTAAATTTGTATAACATTTATAAACTTCTAATTAACTTGAATCAACACTATTGTAATATCATCTTCTTTACCACCTAAATATTTCTGGCCAGTCAACTTCGACAATTCTTGAGCAAATGCACTAGGGAAATTATGATCTTTAGAAACCGTAACTACTTCTTGAACAAATTTGGTTGCAACTTCATCTAATTTCTTGGTGTTATCTTCAAGTTGACTCTTTAAGAATAATTCAATATCTTGAGGTATAACATTATCAGTAACCCCATCGGTGGCAAACATTACCAAATCCCCCAGCTCTAATTTCCAAGTATATTCGTCGGCTAAATCTGGAGTATCTACTATATATCTTCTTCCTTCCATTTCTGCTTGTCGTTGTATATGTCTTGGTATTTTTGATAATTGATAAGGAGTATTGAAATTATGAGTCTGGAAATTTGTTTCATGAATCAATTTAAAATCTCTAAATACTCCACACCATGAATCTCCTAAATTAGCAACTTGAAATTGTTTATCAGGACCTAAAATCCCAATACATGCAGTAGTACCGCCAATTTCTACTTTAGGTGACTCTATAATTTCTTTAAATGCAACTGATAATAATTGTTTAGGAGATTTGTTTTGGTTGTTGTTTTCAAAATTAGATCTAACTGATGAGCATAATTCGCGAGATATGGCAGAAGAATCATATCCTGCTTCTGACCAACCTCCCACTCCATCAGCCACACCAACAGCGAGATATCCATCCTCAGTCAATTTACTAACAAATAAATTATCTTCTCCAGTGGGAGATTGACAAGCAGGGGATAATTGTTTATTATTATTTCCTTTAAAGAGATTTTTCTCTTCTCGGTCCTTAGGTTGGTACGCCACAGCAATATTATAATTCAATGTAGATGTAAATGGGGTTTCATAGTTAAGGCCTGTAGAGCTGGCTGCGGCAGAACTAGCATTAGCACTACTACCACTAGCAGTAGTAGTACTATTTGTGCTTTGTGAATATGATTTTGAACCGCCTCCACTATTGTTATTACCTCCACTTTTGGATGACCATGATGAAAAGTTGAATGATCTTTTAGCAAGAATTGTTGAGGTTTTCAACCCAATTTGTGTACTCACTGATCCAATTGGGACCCCTCTTTTGACCACTAGTGATAATAACATGGATATAATTACTATAGTACAATAAATTAAGAAAGATCGTGTAGCAATTAGCATTGGAGTGTGCACGAGAAAAAGATACGATGTGCCACTAGTGATTTGTGCCAATATCACCAAAAAAAAGATCCACATCAAAATTGCTAAGTATTATCAGAAACTATATCACGTGCCGTACCATGCTCGGAATTATTTATTCTATGTAATTTCCGAGAGTATGTCATGTGACTGGTTTGGTAACCAATCAAATATTCAATTTGACGTAAACACAAATATTTTTCACACAGAAAAAAAAAATTTAGTTGGTCCAACAAAGACTCTTTCTTAGAGATCCACATACTAATAATCTAGCAAATGTCCAACTTTAACGTTTTAAGATGGTCCTTCTTGGGTGCCGGTGTCTTTTATGGGTTCTACCATAGGCAAAGCTTGCAAACCGAAGCTCAAGAAAAGGTTGAAGCTAAGAAATTACAAGATCAACAAAAGTTAATCAAACAAGCTAAAGCTGAATATGCTAAATTAAACCCACCAAAACCAATTGCTGTTTCTTCTGGTGCTATTAACTGGGAAGACCCAAACTTGGATATTGGTAAGGCTTTAGAATCATTGGTTCAAAAATTGGATTAAGGTTTAAACAAAGTGAAATAATGATGCATTTTTTTAATAGAATTAGAATTGCTTAGTTTTTTTGTACACTAGCTGTTTTGGGGATTTCTTTACGGTTTTCATCCAGGAAGAGATTTTCAAAAATGTTCATAAGTTATGTCCGTTGAGAACTGGGGTATAGTTATGACGATTTAATGTATATACATTTTTTTATTTAAAATATATTTAGTGAAAAATTAGCAATCACCACGGTTTACTTTCAACATCTTTTTTCAATACTGGTAATTCTATAGTGTTGCAAGCGCAAGATATTATATCTATAGCAAGGGTGCAAAACTCCGAAGGTACCATTTTCTTACCATGTTTAACTTACTTGGATTGCTAGGCATTCCGAAACCAATTGTCCAACTCGAGAAGTTCGTTGGAATTTCCTAAATAGAATATTGATATTTTCTAAGTTTTCTATACTCATCAATTATAAATTAGCAACTCCAAGAGAACTCTATTTGGTGTCATATGAAGTTTGTACCCCTCCAAGGGATTAGACATCTTTATCAAGTAAGCGGGGTTAAGGAGAAGCTAAACATGTGAACCTAGAATAGAATATAAATATGGTATAAAGCCTCTGGATTAAGAGCAATTACTTACCACTTATCAAAAGCAATTACTTATCACTTATCAAATTGCAATTACAATTAACAGAATGAATCAATTGGGCGAGTGTGATGGAAAACAATATGCTTTATGTGATGGAGTTCTCATAAATTTAACTGAAGAAGTTGTCGTTTCGTTCGGGGACATACCCATGTATATTTTTTGTCTTTTTGCTGATAATGATCCACAAATGGATCAAATGATTGAAAAGTATACAGCAATAGAAGAAATGGATAATAGACAACATCTATTACTCAATATTCCAGTACACTTAGCTGGTTTAAATAAGTACTTCATACCTCCTAATGGTGAAGTTCAACTTTATACCAACCAAATATCTCAAGAGCAAGGGAGAATTGTCAATGGGGGTTTCCTTAAAAAACGCTATGGTACAAGCATATTTTTTATACTACCAGAAATGACTGAATAAACGGTCGAAGAAACCCATTTCAGTATTGATTTCAATGTTAGTGCTCCTGAAGACTTTAGAATCATTGGTTCAAAAATTGGATTAAAGTTTAAACAAAATGAAATAATGATGTATTTTTTTTAATAGAATTAGAATTGCTTCGTTTTTTTGTACACTAGCTGTTTTGGGGATTTCTTTACGGTTTTCATCTCCGTTGAGAACTGGGGTATAGTTATGACGATTTAATGTATATATTTTTTATTTAAAATATATTTAGTGAAAGAATTAGTAATCATTACTTTCAACATCTTTTTTCAATACTGTTAATTCTATAGTGTTGCAAGCGCAAGATATTATTTCTATAGCAAGGGTGCAAAACTCCGAAGGTACCATTTTCTTGCCATGTTTAACTTACTTGGATTGCTAGGCATTCCGAAACCAATTGTCCAACTCGAGACGTTCGTTGGAATTTCCTCAATAGAATATTGATATTTTCCAAGTTTTCTATACTCATCAATTATAAATTAGCAACTCCAAGAGACCTCTATTTGGTTTCATTCGAAAGTTGCTAAATTCACCCTTATAACTAAGCTAACTCGAACTAGTTTTAAATCATTTTGGTATTGTTAAGGGTCTCCGAAACTAAAAGAAGAATATGACTACTAGAGAAACAAGCTTTGCGTATATGCTAACCCACTTTTTGCCCAAGCTTCCTGAACCTGCGCTCGAGATAATCTTCATTAGAGTTACTAAGGAGCATCTAACTAAGTTTTTTATGAAATTTCCCAATCATTATATCCGATTGGCCACCCGCAATTATTTTTCAATTCAACTTCATTTCATGATTAACAAGGAACCGATTTTATTTGATCCTAAGTATTATCGCTATCATTGTATTTTCACCGAAATTAAAGGTATTATTGCTTTCATGGATGATTTTCCTGATATTATCCCTAGACGATTAATTATTGATAATGGAGAGGAATCTAATTTTGAAGCAATAGTGTATGTATTGCAACGATATCACGATAGAATTTGCCAAGTTGACCAATTAGAGATTTTAAATCAGTTCGATCCCATTACGCTCGCACAATTCGAGTATGTATTATCTTTTAATAATTTGACAAAGCTAGTTTTCGAATTCGTGGATTTGAAGCCGATAGAACAAGGATTAATTAACAATCCAAGATTCGTAAATCACCCAAACCTTGCAGACATTGGTTTTTGGGATGAATCGCTCGACCTGTGGCTAAGATTTCAGTTTCCGACGAACTTACAAACAGTTTCATTCTCAGGGTGGCGTTTTACCAGGTTTTTGCAGGATTTATTATTTCCTGCTACTCTCCGTTGTGTTTCCCTACGTGACATCACCATCAGTGATTTTTCAATATTACGGAATAAGTTCCCGGCAGGTTTAGCCCTGCTTACACTATGGACAAATAAGTTGGAAATGTTAAACATAGATGATTTACCCAGTGGGTTGCAAACATTATCTATTTCGAACAATCAAATTAGAACTATTGAAGGAGAGGCATGGCCCCAGGGCCTTGAAGTAGTATTTCTAGAAGATGCTTGTTCCCCAAACAATACATTAGCTGAACTCATTCATACGTGTGGTTGGCCTGATCGATTGTTACACTTAAATATTAGGGCTAATAGATTTACGCAGAGTGATATTTTAAGGATATTACCACCTAATTTGAAACATCTAGTTATATCAACTAATCCATATTTGATTTGGGATTATCGAACTGAATTTAGGTTTCCTTGCTATGTGACTAAATTTCACGCGGTTAATTGTAATATCCACGAGTTGACCCGTTTTCAATTCCCAGAATCACTAGTAGAGTTGAATTTGTCTTCCAATAAAATCAGAAATGTATTATCGTATGCTTCTTGGGATAAACTTACGAATTTGCTTTACTTAAAACTTAATAACAACATTATAGATAATTTGGATGGCTGGATTATTCCTCCCAATCTCATGGTATTGGAGTTGTCCTTTAACCTAATACGATCTATTTCACTGCTATTTCCTTTATTTGATCAGCGATATGAGTTTAGGCTTGCTCTGTTGGAAATTCTAGGATTGTCAATAAAAAAAATTAAACTAGATCATTTTCCTTCGAGTTTGAAAAGATTCATCATTGATAGGTATGAATTGTTTCCTGATTCTGCAGGTACTATAATAATACGCTGTAGATTATTGAACAATGAAATCCCTCAAAACATTACCTTTGTGCAGAAATATTTGTATTAAATAGGTTAAATAAAATATGTATCTAGAAATGGGTTGCAATACATTCAAGGATAGTAAAATTGTGGTAGTATCTCCTTGTCATAGGAATGGAGCAAAATTAAAATGCATACAAACTTCGAGGTGAAAATTTAAGTTCTTGTGTTTTGATTGGTTATTGTAACTAGGTTACATATAGGTCTACAAACTTGAGAATTTGGTAGCGTACTTTTTGTCGCGAAGAATTTGCAGCCGCACAGAAATGAACTGTAAATATTATTTTACATCCCAAAAAAAGGACTTTTGACAGAGGGTGTTTCTATAGTTAGAATTTTGGATTTTGGGGTTCTGTACTTAGGGCTATCTCGGCCGGGACAAAAAATTCGGTATGTAAAAATTGCAGAAATACAAAATTACACCTTTTCTATGATATATTTTAAATTAGTTACAATAATTATTTGAAATTTGAAAGTACAACTTACAGACACTGAAATTATTTTTGGAAATTAATTATATCGTAAACAAAAAGAATATTACTAAAATACTAGCCTATTTTCAGCTTTGAGATTGCTTTCAAGGCAATCAAATTATTATAAAAACGTCAAGCCCCGTTCGCACTTACATCACCGATTATCCCCTCTAACATTCCGATCCACGAAGATACACGTGCGGGTCATACAGAGGCATTGTCATTTAGGTAATCATTCGTAAGCATTACTAATCACGTCATGAGTGGGTCAAGTGAGGAGAACTAGAGTAAAGGAGGTAATCGTCATACTTCTGAATAAAATATGCCCAACATTGAGAATGCCGGTCACAAAAAAGAAGCGATCTAAACGTGTTGATTGATTTCGTATCTGCAGCTGAGACAATGGGACAACGCATCCCGAATAATAAAGGATTATAAATTTACCCCACATATGAATTAGGTGTCATCAACAGAGTGGGTGTGAAGGAGGAGCTAAACATGCGAAACTAGGCTAGCATTACATATAAATATGGTATAATATACCCTGGATTAAGAAAAAGAAGGGAAGATATCTTATTAGTTAACAGTTATAACAACAGCTACTTTTTCTATAACCTATTAAATGATATAATTAAGTATGTATAAAATAATGCAAATTGTGAACGAAAAAAGGATCACACACGATCCAGTTTCACACTTATGCGTAAATCCGAATCACAAAGATAAGTTACATGCATAATCACAATGTAAGGGAAGGTAGAATACTATGATCTAGATGTGTTAATGAAATTCCGATCAGAGATCTGTTACTGATTTCGGTTGCGGATCATTTGGAGGTTTATAGGTTAGTCCGACTTCCAAGTGGCTGGTTCAAGGTAGGAAAGAAATTTAGAAATTATAGTGAGCTATATGTAGGAGAAAATTAGTTAGGTACCTAGGTAAATAATTAAATACTAATACATATTGAACGCCATAAAAGAAAAAAAGTGGTATCCCAGAGTTTTATTTTTTTTATAATTGAAATCGATCGTTAAAGGTTGTCTACAAATTTAGTTTTTTTTTTTTGCAACAAACTTTTTTGTTTACAACCAGCACAAATTATCAAACAATCAATCTCGAAATATGGAGAGAATTAATGTTATTGCCGATGTTGAATATATTGTATATGACAGCCTTGTTATAGCCCAGAGAGCTATCTTATCGTTCGAACAGATACCCATTTATCTTACCAACTCCTTCAGATATTCTCAGTGGCGCACTGTTGCCTCGAAGTATAAGCACATTAAAAATAGGGGGCTCGATTTGATGGTTAAAATTCCAGGTGATATAGTTAATAATTTAGTTGACTTGAAGGATTATCAAAATGTTGATAATGAGCAGGTGAAAGTAGCTGATGAAGCAGTAAACCAAAATGCTATTGATCAAGGTACCATTTATCCAGGAGGATTCTTCACTAGACTAGATCATCCTCTTTTCTATAGAATTCAGGTTATAGATCCTCACACAGAACGTCCCCAACCTAGATCGATTTCTGATGCAATTCGGGATGAATCCGAAATCACACAGGACGTATTTAACGGATTGTTCTACGTTGAAACCAATTTAAACCACTGCCTTGTGGAGAATTGTTCATTTCTTTTTAATTGAATATATTGTAATTTTACATGTTTATCCAAATACCCAATA
>LQMS01002321.1:0-19248 GCA_001657455.1 Spathaspora girioi | reverse complement strand
GGGTGTGATTTTGTACAGGGGAAGCTGAAATTATCAACCATTTGCAATTGGGGAATTGTGGAATCCGAGGCGTTCTGGTTGAACGTCTTTGGGATAATTACTTAGATGAAATAGTTTACCATAACCTTAAGGCGTTTCGAATAATTGTTTAAATTGGTATAAGCTAGAATGGCATGCTGTTATTGAGTTTGTTTGCATTGGTTAAAGTAAAAGTCTTACTCTTTAGACACATCTTCAGGAGTTTCCTATAGTTGTTTAAATTTGTATAAGCTAGAGTTGTATATTGCTATTGAGTTGGTTTGAATGCGTTAAAGTAAAAGTCTTACTCATTAAATTAGACTGTTCAGTCTTCATTTTTATTTTTCAAACTAGTGCGACATATTTTTTCGCGTGGTTTGTCACAGATCTTCTAACAAACTGAGTCGGAAAGCCTAGTAATCAAAGCGATATATCACGTGGTATGTAAATCTTGCCCTCGGAATTTTCAAACCTTGGTGTGAAAATAAAATGTCGCGTGGATTGAATTAATTTGCGAAACACTATTTTCAGATTTAATGCGAAGATTACAATTGCAGGTGAGAGGTGGGGTAGAAAAAAAAATGCCCTCGGTTAAGTCTCCAGCAATGTTGGTGTGTTTGTAAGAACCAAAAGCATATTAAATACACCACCTCTTCTAATTCGCTAGTGCAACTATTCATATATTATGCCGTCTATCACTAATGACAGACAGTTACCGTTCGCAGATGCCGCAACAATAGGTATGTATTAGATTTCCAAGGTTATATGTGGGGAATAATGTCAATACTAACTATGTTTCCTAGTTCGTGCCCATCAAAAAGATTCATATTTTGAATCTAAATATAGAACCTATTTACAAGACTTGTTTCAAATACTACATGGTCAAAGGTTTATTAATAGTTATCCTCAAGAAATAACCGTATTAGCCAAAGCACTTTATTTACTGTTGACTACATTATTCGGAGCTAGAACGTTAGGAGAAGAATATGTTGATTTAATATATGTTAATAAAACTGGGAAAAGATTACCCAAGTTATTACCTCGTATTGGCTTTATTTTATCATATGCAATATTACCATATGTTATTAGTAAAATAGTTAAATTTTTTAAATCCAGTGAAGAGGAACAGGAGAAGAAGGATGAAGGGGTTAATATTATAAATTGGTTGATTCGAGTGTTTTCAAATTATTATAAAGTGTTGGATATTTTACTTAATGTTCATATAGCATTGTTTTATTTTAAAGGGGAGTTTTATTCTGTTTCTAAAAGAATATTTGGGTTAAGATATGCGTTTGGACATAATAAGGATCCACAAAAGGTTCAACAACAAAGTGGGAACTATTCCTTACTTGGTGGTATAATCTTGTTACAATTGTTTGTCAAACTGTTGATGGGATTGAAAACTTATAATGATGAATTGGTTAAGAAGGCAGATGTAGAGGAAGAAAAAGTTAATGATATTACTAGAATAGATGATATAAAAACACTAAAACTGTTGAGTGAAAACTTTGAAACAAGTCAAATTGTTGATTTATCTAATGAAGATCAATTACCTTATTTACCTGAGAATTCTCGTAATTGTATGTTGTGTTTATCTCCCATGGTTAATCCTTCTGCTGCCAATTGTGGCCATTTATTTTGTTGGGATTGTATTGTCGATTGGATAAGGGAACATCCTGAATGTCCCTTATGTAGACAGCAATGTTTCGAGCAGAATTTATTGCCACTTAGATAGAGTATAAATAGTTAATATGACTAGCAAACAATATATATTGAAGCAAATAAAAAATGTGTATGTTTGAAATTCTATTGTGCGCGTGTATAGACAACATTGAAAACGTTGATTCAGTTTCTAAAAATTTCTACTCGATATTTCAGAAGCACCAAGTAAAAATGAGTGAATCTCAAAGCTTTTCTTTGCCTTATTCAAAGGGAGATTATGAAGATATGGCAGAAGCACATCATCGTACTCGATCGGTCAATATCAAAGAAGGACAAGGAGACAATGGCGACGACAACCACAATCAATACACTCATACCTTCAAACCTAATAATTCTTTGATTAGCGGGTTTATAAATATGATAGTTGAGATATCATACAAACATAAGAAAACATGTGTTATCTTGCTAGCCTTGTTGATGTTGTCACTCTTTACCAATGCTCCATTTATTCCTCATTTCAAATCCACTGATCCTAAAGTGGTGATTATATTAGCTGCCAATGAAGGTGGAGGAGTTTTAAAATGGAAATCACCTCAAGAATGGTCAGTTGAAAGATCTTCTATAGCTAACAAGAAGAATTATGCCAAGAGACATGGATATGGATTAAGTATTAAAGATATGACTATTAAGAAACGATATTCACATGAATGGAGAGAAAGTTGGGAAAAAGTAGACATTATGAAACAAACAATGAGACAATTCCCCAATACTGAATGGTTTTGGTGGTTAGATTTACATACTTTTATTATGGAGCCACAAATTTCTTTAGAAGAACATTTTTTGAATAATTTACAAAATACAACTTATAGAACTTTAGATACTTTTAATCCAATAGGATTACCAATTGATATGCCATATGTTGATTATACTGAACCGATAGATATGATTATTACTCAAGATTGTGGTGGGTTTAATTTAGGTTCGTTCTTAATGAGAAGATCAAGTTGGTCAGAAATGTTATTAGATATTTGGTGGGATCCAGCAATGTATGAACAAATGCATATGCAATGGGAACATAAAGAACAAGATGCCTTAGAAACTTTATTTTCAACTCAACCTTGGATTAGGGAACGGATTGGGTTTTTACCATTAAGGAAAATTAATTCATTTCCTCCCGGTGCTTGTTCTGATCAAGCTGAAGATCCCCAATTTTTCTATCAAGAACGTGATTTTGTTATTAATATGGCCGGTTGTGAATGGGGGAGAGATTGTTGGGGAGAAATGGAACATTATAAAGCATTATCAAAGAGATTACACAAGCCTTGGTGGAAATTTTGGTAGGTAGTTGGGTTGTTATATACAATTAATCCTGTCATTTATAGTTATATTCTTCATTTATATCAAAATGAAAAACGGGATGCTAAATTGATATTAAGAAGTTAGCCGAGTCATATTTTTTTTTCAAATATCCATTTAGATAAAGATTTCTAAAAGGAATATTCGAAAATGAAGTTAACTGAAACAATTGAACAAATTAAATTATAATATTAGAACAGAGGGTTTACAAGACCTGTATAGACAAGTCATAATACAGAATATAAGATTAATAAAAAAAAATACCAAAACTACACAGCACTTTTCCTTTTAAATACGCGATAATCAGGATCTGATTGTCTTGCATACCTAGGTGCAGTCATTCTTCTAAAATCTTTACCCCACTTAATCAAAGCAAAGGCACCACCATTGATGAGAAGTGATAAGCCAAACATTATCCAAGTTGTCACCTTTAAACCACAAGCGTCTAACCATGGGATAAATACAAAGCAGAAAATCATACCAATCATATTTCTAATAACCAACATAAACACAATACTCTCACTAGCCATCTTATGATAGCAATCAACTGCATAAGTTAAACAAATAGAACCCGTAGAACCCATAGTAAATCCCAAAAACCCTTGACCGATTATAACCGAAATCGCCCAATGTTTTTTATAGTATGACCCTAATCCATACGCCAATAATCCAGCAGCATTGATAATAGTAGGAACAACCATACTATATAATCTATATTCAGGTTCCAAAACTCCATGATTACGTCTTGCTAATTTAATACTACTATAATCAACAAAGAAACCACCATAAAGTATACCGACAACACTACCACCAAATGAACCCAAATTGGTCAACCCAATACCATTAACGTCGAAATTATACGGAGGAGATCCATAGATTCTACTCACTGAATTAACGATCAAGGCTAGCCACATCATTAAACTTCCATAGACAACCCCACCCCAAATTGCTGCAGGATAGCGGATCATCAAAAACGGTCTGTAATAAATACGATACCAAGGTCTAACATCGTTAGTTTCAAGATGAATTAACTTCATCCGTTGTTTATACGTCTTTTTGGGTATTGATTCATCAGTTGAATCGATTTCAGCATCTTCAACCTTCTCTTCGATACCATCTTCTTTCTTTACCAGATCAGATGTCAGAAGTTCAGGAATCATTGATTTAAGAATAATTTCCTTTTCGAATTCATCTTCAGCTTCATTATCTCTTCTAAATGAAGTTTCTTCCAATATGAATAAATATACTGCAAACATAACTGCATAGATTATAATTTGAATTTTAAAACACCATCTCCAACCAAGACCGTCTGAGATATACCCACAAGCAACTGGTCCTAATAAACATCCAGCATAGAGAGCAAGGATGACCATTCCAAATGCAGTGGCTCTTTGACTTTGAAAATAAAGGTCCGTGGCGGTAAGTTCAGCTAACGTGTCAACAGGTGCAGCACCAAGCCCGATAAATATTTGGTAGATATAAAAATAATGAACACTAGTAGCTAAGGAACCAACAGTACAACCAATAATCCCAAGAAGGGTGCATGCCAAATAAATAAATCTTTTCCCAAGTTTCAAAGCAGTAGGTTGAACAATTGTTACACCACTGCCAAGGAATAAATAAATGAGAGCAACACCAATGGTCAATTCACCATAGGTAGTGTTCAATTCCTTAATCCAAATTCCGAATAAAGGACCATAGAACGTACTAGAAGCTGCAAAAAAGAAACACCAAAGCCAAACTAAAAAGAATTGGAAGTGCCTCTTCCGTTTACTCCATCTTAATGGATCGTTGATATCGTCAGTGGGTTGTGGTTGCAAAATAATACTGCCATTATCACTATCCTTCTTTACATTTAAAGTTCCAAGAACATCAACAAGTTGGACCGTACCAGGAACAATATCTGGTATTTCGAGTGGGGGTTGCTTTTCTGTATCAGACATTACTTGAATAAAGTGAAAATAATGATGATTTCAGTTATAATGATAGTATTCTCTTCGAAGATTTGAAGGGATATTTTCCTCATATTTATATCTACCAGGAGTGGGAGATATGTGTGGGTAACCGGAACTTGTTGGTCGTCTAACAACAACCATTGTGGGGTATCGATAATCGAGAAAAGGCTGAAATATGTCAATCTCTAATCGCATCAATCCATTTTGGGGCAGCCCCACTTCTTTGAAGAAACAGTTCTGTACAATCCAGGTTACTCTTCCTCGGAGTTCGTGAAATAGCGGTATTAATTTATACCAAGGAATAATAAAGCTGATCTAATGTTTGTGTAAAGATATCAGATAGTTAATCTAACATTTGTAGATCCTTTTCTAGCTGGTAGCGGTAACATGAAAGTAGATGTTCCCGCCCCTCCATTTTTGTAATCCTCCTCTAAATCCATACATACACCCTAAGACCTTACGTCATTTCACATCCAAACATCCATACATCTAACTTGTATACATCCGTATAGCCATACAATCGTACATCCATATATCCATACTTGAACAAAAGTTCTAAAATACGAGAGGGTGGGAAAGTAGAAAGAAACACAAGGAGAATTCATTTTCTATCGGTTTACCCCACAAAAAATAATCAAAGTCTTTTTTAAGAAAGTTTTTCCGGAATAGAATTAAACTTTTTGATCAATTCGTCGTCGTAATAGTTGGCAAAACTATCTGCAGTCCATCTCGGGAAATCTTTACCCAATTTGATAAGAACGAATCGCACACCCGTTCATGAAAAAGGTTAAGCCCAACAATATTCAAGTAGTAACAAATCTCCACGGAATTTTTAAATGTTGGTATGAATATCGATCGTGCTGGTATGGCAACAAAATAAAAATAGACTGTATATAGTGGTGTGTTATTTAGTAGTACCAGACTTAGGTCGTGTACAAAGTTCAGAAATTGTTTCCACCAAAAAAAAAAAACAATTGAATTTCAACCCAGCCTTTTCGAGTCTTGTAGGGTTAACATATTATAAAAATATTGTTGAGTGGTGCTATAACTTTGAAAGCTCCCGAAATCAAAACACTTGTATAAATGTCGGAGAATTACTGGCTTAACGAGAATGCATTTCTGAATGGTGCCAATACTAATCTTGATTCAACAAATTCAGAAAGTGGTAATAACAATGACGATTTTTTGAATTCAATATTTGATCAGAATCAAGGACAACTGCTGCAACAGCCGCCACCACAGCAACAGCAGCAACAACAACAAGGTGCAGATGATATGATGATGTCGGGCTATTCTCCCCAACAGGATTCAAACTATAACCAGTCTCAAAATCTTAATCCCCAAATGTTCATAAGACAAGCTCAGGTTCAACAGCAGCAACAACAACAGCAGCAACAACAACAACAAGCAGCACAACAGCAGCAACTAAGTCAAGGAAAGAATGAACAGCTTTATCGAATGAAGCAACAACTCCTTCACCAGCAAATGCTTCACAAACAGGCTGAGTATAATAAACAACAACAACAGGAACAACAGCAGCAGAGTTACGCTAATATTCCGCCTCCACAGGGTCAATCACAAATGAATCAACAAGATATAACTGCTACCAGATCGCCTCTGGGCACAATTCTTCCACCACAACAACAAGGTACGCCGGTTCTTCCAAACAATAACATTCCAATGAATGTCCAACGGAATTTGAGTCAAGGTGGAACTAATTATGCGAGCCCTATGGCTAATATTATGTCTCCACAGATGACATCGGCAATGTCGCCACAACAACAGCAACAACAGCAACAACAGCAACAACAACCGAGACAACCACAACAGCCTCAGCCGCAAATACCACAACAGCAGCAGCAGCAGCAACAACAGCAAACACCACAACAACAGCAACAGCTTCCTCCCAGTAAGTCATTACAGATGCAAATGCAAGTTGAGCTATTCTTGAGTGTATTGTATGATTTCATGAATCGTCGGGGAACACCTATTCCCTCTCCAGTACTAATTAACAACCGAAGAATTAATTTATTTTTTATTCATGTTTTAGTTCAAAGATTAGGCGGTCAACAACAGTTACAAAGGTTTATTCAGCAGCCGTTTAATAGACAGCAACCTAACAATTCACCTTGGTTTATGATTGGTCAAAAACTTGGTCTTTATGAAGGAGTCAACCTTAATGATTTAAACACTAGGGAACGTATTGATAGAGAGATTAGTACTTGTTATGCAAATTATTTACTTCCTTATGATGAATATTGTGCTACCGCTGACGGTATGAGGGATATTCAGCAGAAAAGAGCCCAATTTCAAGGACCGATTATTATGAGATATCAACAAATGCGTCAACGTCAACAACAGCAACAACCAACGCAACAGCAACCACCTCAACCCCAAGCCCAACCTCAAGTTCCCCAAGCTACCGCACAAGTTCCAGTTCATATTTCTCCGGAAGGAAGTAACATGTCTTCTCCAGCTATCAAACAAAGTCCAATGATGAGTAATGCTCCTACTCCAGGTGGTAAAAGAAGAGTTTCAAGAGCTAGTAATCCATCAACCGGGAATTCACCCAATGTCATAAGTTCTCCATATATTCAACAACAACAACTTCCTAGATCTGCAAGTAATCAACAATTGAATTTACAACAATCTATGCTTCAAAACCAATTTCAATTAAAACAACAGATGCATCAGCAGCAACAGTTGCAACAACAACAGCAACAACAAGCTTCTCCTGAAGCTACGGGTCCATCAATGGTTCGTCAATCTTCTCAAGCGTCTATTCCTACAAGACCTGGTTCTACTTCTCGTCAAAGTCAAGCATCTCCGGGACAAGAACCAAGTAATCGTATGAGTCAACCTGATTTGTCTAGTCCTAAAGTGGTTCTTAAACAAGAAGTTTCCAAAGAAAAGGCCAATATTCTTAAGAATTATATTCCAATCAGAAGAGTTGTAGATACTCATGGTGTTCATAATATTAAGGAATTATCTCAAATTGCCAGTGAAATTGAAGTTACTAAGCCAATATATTTGTTTGCCCCTGAATTAGGGGTGATAAACATTCAAGCTCTTGTAATGGGATTAAAAAGTAATCGAGGTGGGTCAGTTCCTAGTTCTGAAGTTGTCAATGCATTAAACACATTGGTTGTAACTACATCGGATGCAAACTATGGGTTTAGAATCGATGACTGTTTGGAATTATTGGATGCACTTTCTGTATTGGGTAGGGATATCTTGAATAGAATTGTTGATGATAAAGTTCAACCAGGAGAATATGTTGCTAATGATGTTTCTAAATTGTCTGGAGGTGGTCAAATCGATAATGTGTTTGAAAAATATGTTAATTCGGGCATGATGGGTGAAGATATTGGATTTGTTGTTAATTCACTCACTGGTGAAGTTGTAAGTGATGAAGAGGATGATGAAGCTATCGAAATTGACGATATTTTTACCGTGGATGAAACTGTAACCGCTACTGCAGAAACAAATTCCTCAGCTTTATTGATGGATTCTTCCGTTTCACATTTACATCATCAAGTACAAGATGTACCGTATTTCCATATTCCAGATTATTTAACTTCGTTACAGAATTTCAAACAAGAAAACAAACATCATTTCACCAAGATTCAAACAAGAAGTGCGACCGATGATAAGATTATGTTAATTGATGAATTGATTACCATTACTATGATTTTAAGAAACATTTCCTTCTCCGAACCAAATAAGAAAACCATGGCCGGAAATAAAGTCTTTAAAGATTTATTATTTGCAATTGTTAAGAATATTGGATTACATGGAAGTAAATTCATTTTCAGTAGGAAACGATTGTGTTTACTTAAGGATTGTTTATTAATGTTGGATAATATTGCTTTTTATATCGATTTAAGAAGTTTGGAAGAAGCGTTCTTATCATTTGTGTTGATTTCTTCATTTGGTCCAAAGATTGACGATGAGCATGGTTATAAGATACCTAAATGTAATTTGGAAACCCACTCATACTTCCCGTTTGCAATCGATGCGTTCACAAAACTATTAGTTAAAGAACCTCATAATAGATCTCTTTTACAAGCAGTATTGAATGGAACTTTAAATGTTAGTTTAACTGCTAGTTATACTAATAATTTTGTCGTTAGTGTATCTGATCAAGAATACACTCGAAAATTAATCGCGGCATATTTAAATAATGAAGCGGGTCAATATAAATCAGGCATATTATTAACAAGATCATTTAAATTGTTTATGAGTATAATTCCATTTGAAGCTAATAGTTTTGAATTTTCGAAATTCATTTTTATAAGAGCACCTACTATATCACAAATGTTATTTGGAACCAAATTAATTATTGATTTGATCCCAATTGATGATTTGACTACTCATTTAAATAAATTATCCTTATATTGGATAATTGCTAATGGTGAAGTTATATTTGGAAATTTTGCCCGGGTAGTGGTTGCCCTTTCTCTGGAGACTGGGAAGTTTGGACGAGAATCAAATGAATATAAAATATTAACCTTAGTATTAACAAAACTGTTAATTGTGGTGAATTCCTTACTTAATAATATCATGCTTACAAACAAGTTAGAAAATGTAGAGCAAGAACAAGGTGAGTTGTTGAAGAACTTACAACAAGTTTATAACTTACCAAGAATAATTCCGGATGGGAATATTAGTTTAGATACCATTTTAAATCCTAATATTGATAGTAATTTAGGTAAAGAAGTGGTGAGGTTATTAAGATATTTGAATGAGTTGAATCATCCTATTGACGTTGTTGTACCTGAACATTTAGACCAACATGATAAAGTGATGGTTAGTGTTTGAAACCGTTGTAATATTAGAGATTTGTATTAATATATATTGTTTATTTATAAGAGTTTGTACTATATATGTACGATCGCATATGTCTACGATATATGCGTACGATTCTACTATATACGTTCTACTAATAACTTTGCTATCGCTCGGTTATTAAAGCAATCCTAACTTCTCCATTCTAACTTCAACAGCTCTTCTATGAGCTTCTAATCCTTCCACAGCAGCCAAGGTCATAACTGCTTTACCAATACTTTTTAAACCTTCCTTGGTAACATCTTGAGCAGTAATAAATTTCTGATATGTAGCGGTGTTTACACCAGAATATTGTCTAGCATATCCATAAGTAGGTAATGTATGATTGGTACCACTTGAATAATCACCACAACTTTCGGGCGATAAAGCTCCAATAAACACTGAACCAGCATTATCAACATACTTTGGAACAAAAGATTTGGCATTTTCAATTTGAAGAATTAAATGTTCTGGAGCATACTTATTAGATAATTCAAATGCATCTTCGTAATTCTTAACCAAAAGAATAAATGAATGGGATAAACATTTAGCCACGATTTCTTTACGTGGTAAAATCTCGGCTTGACGTTTAACTGCATCTTTAAACTCTTGTAATTTAGTCTCCGACAAATCAATCCCGATGAGAATGACTTGAGAATCAATACCATGTTCAGCTTGGGATAATAAATCACTAGCTACGAAATCAGCATCGGCATCTTCATCAGCAATAACCAATACTTCAGAAGGTCCAGCTGGCATATCAATCGAACATAATGCTTGAGTATCATTTTGAACATACATCTTGGCAGCAGTAACGAATTGATTACCCGGACCTAATATTTTATCACATTTAAGTACTGATTCAGTTCCATAAGCCATAGCCGTGACTGCTTGAGCACCTCCAGCCATAACAATACACTTAGCACCTAATTTATGAGCAACATAAACTACTTCAGGAGTTAATTTCCCAGTGGCACGAGCTGGAGGGGAAGCGATAATAATGTTTTTACAACCAGCGACTTTAGCAGGTACACCTAACATCATAGCGGTTGAGGGTAATACTGCAGTTCCTCCAGGGACGTATAATCCAACATTTTCAATTGGTTTAGCAAATCTTGAACAGAAAACACCAGGAGAAGTCTCAACAGTCATGACTTCTTCCTTAGGTAATTGAGCCGCATGGAATTTTTCGATATTACTAATTGATAAATCAATTGCCTGTTTCATATCTTCAGAGATTTGCATTAAATCTGCAGGGAATGGAGCGGTTAAAACGGGGTTAGTTAATCTGACACCGTCAAATTTGGCAGTGAGTTCAATAAGAGCTTTGTCCCCGTCTTTCTTTACCAGTTCTATAATTGGAAGAACTAATTTCATAATATCGGCAGTTTTTTGAACCGGTCTAGCCATTGCTCGGTTAAGGTCTTCACTATTGGCGTTAATATCATCCACTTTGATAGTTTCCAAAGAAAAGTCGAGCTCCTTTGATTCTTCTTGTTTTGGCTGCTCTGCCTTGATATATTCGGGCTTTGCATCTCCCTTACGTCTGGTGACTTTCAAAGATTTAATATCTAAATTACGTTCAATATCAGATAATCTCACACCATTCTTAATACACCAAACCATAGCAAAATATAATAAATCAGCACATTCCCAAGCAACTTCGTCTTTCCCCTTTGATTCAATCAATTCATCGAGTTCTTCCTTTAACTTAGCTACAAGGAGTTTCTCATCTTTAAATAATCGTTCAGTGTATGATCCCTTTGGAGCATTCTCGAACCTACTCGCCAAAGTTGTATCCAATTTAGACAACCCTTGGCCGAAACTACTGCTGGATCCGGCTAATTGACCGTCACCAAAACAAGTGAAATTATTTTCAAGATGACAAAATCCATATCCACCCTTGGGGTTAACTATAAATTTAATAACATCAGAATCGCAATCTTTAGAAATTGAAACCAAGGTTTGAGTAGCACCACTGGTTTTACCTTTGTACCATAATTCCTCTGGTCTTTTTCTTGATTGATATACCCCGACTTTTTCTTCAATAGCAGCAGCAATTGATTCTTTTGATGAATATACAATCCCCAATGCTGTATACGAAGGTGCTGGGGTTGTGATCAAAGTAGTATAGAGACCATCTGGACGGTCAGTGGTCAAAGTACTTATAAATGTCGCAGCGATTGAAACCTTGTCCAGTTCCTGTTTCTTGGTGGTTAATCTATTAACTGGAATCAAGCTAATATAACCCAACTGGGCCAGGTTATCAACAGACAATTGAGAGTAGGAGTCAACACTTCTGAAATAAATCTTTCTATTTCCATTATCATTGTATAATTTGATATTTGAAACTTGTGTTTTGAATATGAATGACAGTTTAGACTCCATAATAACTTGAGGAATAGATTCGTTGGGAAATTCAACAGCAAATCGTTCAGTTGGTAATTCAGTGTCAACGACAAAATCCTGATATTTATCCATAGGGATAAATACTTGTTTAACCCCGGTGTTTAACAAAGATATAATCTCATCAACTGTGATTTCCAGGGTGGTGGCATCAATGCAAACTTGTAAATCAGATGGGAACTGTTGTAACCAATGTTTAGAAACTGTGATTGAATCCCATGGGAATAAAACTTCTCCAACTAAAGAAAATTCTTCAATGGTTGAAACATCTTCAGGTGAAGATATAAGTGGTAGAATCGGGAAGGACATTTTTTCTTGTCTATATCAGGGTTCTTGTTGAATATAAATTGAATAACTTGTGTTGGCTGATTTTTTCACTAACTACGAATGGTTGGTTCCGCAGATTGGGGATCTAATTTTTCGTTCTGAGTCATCAACACCGAAGAGTTTACGAAGTCATTTTAAAAATTAGCACGTGACGTAATCGCAAATTATTGTGTACATAGTTAATTAGTTGGGAAAGATGTTCCGCAGGGAGAGAGAGGTTTCCTGGAACAGTTATTTGCGCATTCTCAGAAAGAGGATTGAAGGTCTTTGCTACACATGCAATATTAAATTATTTTTATTGATAATATATATATACTTCTATTATTAGTAAGTACTCCCATTCACACCATTTCGCTTTCGCTCAACGGCACACTAGTTAAAAAGTAAATTCCCCTCTAAATTGATCCAAATTCATTCCTGGTTTAACCACTTCTAATAAATCTCTTCTTTCCATAGCAATAAATGCTCGTTTCAAAGTTTCAGTTAAACTAGTTGATTGATTATGATTTAAAGTAGATACATTTGTATCCACCCCTTCAACTTGATGCATTGATAATCCACTTAATAAATGTTCTGCAGCTTCTTTATAACATCCAATATTAATACAAGAAACACCTAAATTATATCTTGCCCTTACAAAAGTAGGTTTCAATTGTAACGCTTTAAAATAAGCATCCACTGCTTCTTCAGATCGATTAGAATTAGCCAATGATGCTCCTAATCTATTCCATAATACTGCATCATTAGGACGAATACTTAATGCTGATTTAAAACAATCAATTGTTTTATCAAAATCTTCATTAGCATAAAATAATACCCCCAATCCCATTTGAACATCAGCATCCATATTGGCTCTATCGGGAGATAATTGTGCGGCTTGAATGAATAATTCACTTACACGTTTATTTAATGAAAATCGATCTTCATCGGAAATTGCTGGGTTTTCTTGTCTTGCACGAGCAGAAATCTGAGGATATTTTGTTGAAATCCATCGTTCCAAAGTGGCAAATGCAGCATTATCATAACCTTCATTAATATAAGAAATAGCTAAAGTCATTAATGCGTCAAGATTTTCCGGATTTAATTCAAGACATTTTTCCAAGGCAGAAATCCCAGCAATTTCCTTTTCATTTTGAGTTTGAACTTCACCTAATTTTAACCAGGCATCAATATGATTTTGATTTCTTTGTATAGCAGCTTCAAATGCCAATGCCGCTTCAGATAATTTCGCACCATTTTCCATCAATTGTAATCCAATTTCATAAGGATCAGCATCTTTAGGTAAATCCATAAATTGATTATTTTTGGTCTCTTCAAATTGATAATCACCAAAATGAGCTCGTGTCAGAACATATCGGGCAAAATCACGTTCCCATTGAGTTAAATCGGCAGGTAAGGGATCCATTTGAGTATGTTTAAATTCTTCATATTGTTGATTAATAAAATCTTCTTCAAAATTTTCACTATTTAAACCATCCCAAACTTCTTGAAATGTAGCCTGATATTTATCATCAATTATAATATCTGGAGATTCCTCCTTTGTTGTTTGTTGTTCAACTTCTTCTTTAGCCTTTTGAGTTAGTTCTTCAATTTGTTTAAATTGATTATCCCAATCAACAATAGGACCTTCAGTAGCAGCTATAGGAGCAGCAGAGCTTTGTTGACTATGAGAGTGTTGCATAGAAGCACCCATCATAGGACCCATACCCATCATCATCGGTCTTGCACTACCACCCATCATCATACCAGAATTATATTGCTGTTGGTGTTGTTGCTGAGGAATATGTTGTTGTTGAGGTTGGCTAAATTCAGTTGCCCACTGTCCATTACCAGGGGAAGCCTTCTGAATGTTTGCATTTTGTTGTACCGGAGAAGGTGAAGCTTTAAATTCACTTGACCAATTTTGAGATTGTTGTTGTGGTGAGTGACGATATTGTTGTACATTGTTTAATTCATGTCTCATAGATTGAAACTGGAAACTATTGGTTTGACTATTATTATTATTCATAAATTGTTCTAAATTTTGACGATCTCTTAAATTCATAAGATTATCATGTTTAAAAGCTGGTTGTTGCAGAATAGGTATAGCTTGACTGTGTTGTTGTTGCAACGACCTATCTTGTTGAGTATGTTTATTAAATTGAGCAACTGCGTTACCATTAACTGAACATTCAGAACCACCGCCGACAAATGACATGATGTTGTTGTTGTTGTTAAACTATGAGATATAAGGGAAATGTATTAAAGATTCTTCAAATCTGTCTAAGGTATTACTAAGTTGAAAAGAAGAACTATATTGATCTGATGAAAAAGTGGAGTGAAATTTTCCCTTTTATAATTTGACTGTGATAACAGAAAAAAACTAAGCGGCGAAAAAAATATTAATTATCTTCACGATAAATTAAGCCAGGGCTAGCACCCTCTATACACTCACAGAAAAGTTAAATTTAGAAGTAAAAACACAACAAACTTGGCAGATGACGTGGAATTCACTCTTGTGTGTGCATGTCTGCGTCATTTTACTCTCGTGTGTGTGTCTAACGTATTCACACTAACCACCTCCGGTCACTTATTAGTTAGACCCCCACCCCCACCCCTGACTAATCATTTTATCAGAAGCCGAGAAATTACCGAGGAAATTTAAAACCCACCCAAAAAAAAAGAGTGGGCTTTATTTCTTTTTTTTTGGCTGACGCCAAACCTTGTCTAGCCACGGCTCCGGGCTCAACCCGGCATAAATATGACATGACAATGAAGATGATCTGAAGATAAAGTATGACACAATCATACATAGTGTGAAAGAAATTTGGATAATTAGTAACTCTGTATCTAGACCCTAGGAATACCCCAGGAGCCCCCTATCTTGTAACATTTCAGGGTGTGTGATATTTTCTTTTGCACCCAAGAAATATTGATACCCTTTCTATGTTAACACACACTTGCATCATCTACAAATTTTTAAACACATCCAGTTTAATACTTTACATTTCTTAAGAGTTGATTTTATTTATACATATTTTTATTAAATGTTCCGAGAGTTAATTTATACAAATGTTACTCTAATGCTCAGTCTTTGGTGCAGTTGGTAATTCCTTTATGGCCTTTCTAATAGATTCAACTCCCTTTAATAAATCTTCTTCAGAAATAATTAAAGGTGGTGCTAATCTAATAATATTGTCATGGGTTGGTTTAGCCAATACTCCAAATTTCTTCATAATCAAACATAAATCCCATGCGGTTCTACCATTGGTCTTGGCTTCATCAATTACAATAGCAGATAATAACCCTTTACCACGAACTTCAGAAATCATTCCATTTGATTCATTTTGAATCTTGACTAATTCTTGCTTTAAAAATTCACCCAAATTTTTTGATCTTTCCACTAAATTTTCATCTTTAATCACTTCAAGTGCAGCAACTGCTACTCTACAAGCTAATGGATTCCCACCATATGTTGATCCATGGGATCCAGGTTCTAATGTTAACATGATATCTTTCAGTGATAAAACAACCGACACTGGCATAATACCTCCAGAAATAGCTTTACCTAATAATATAATATCGGGTTTAACCCCTTTAGAATGTTCATAACATAACATTTTCCCAGTTCTAGCAATACCAGTTTGGATTTCATCACAAATTAATAAAATATTATGTTTTTTACATAACTCTTGAACTCGAGGTAAATAATCTTCTGGTGGAACCACAATTCCAGCTTCACCTTGAATAGGTTCTAATAAAATAGCAGCAACTTTATCACCAGCATTCTTAACTGCAAGTTCAAGATCTTCAATTACACCATATCTAATAAATCTCCCCTCAGGTTCACCTGGGATTTGTGGCCCAACTTTAGGTAAATAAGGTCCAAATTGAGTTCTTGCATCAGGATCAGTACTCATTGAAATGACACCCAATGTTCTACCATGAAAATTATTACTAGCAGATAAAATAATCGCTTCATTGGCAGGAATTCCCTTTTTGGCATACCCCCATCTTCTAGCTAATTTCAACCCGGTTTCAACAGCTTCAGCACCAGTATTCATTGGTAATACCATTTCATAATTGAAATATTCAGTAATATATTTCGAAAATACCCCAAATGCATTTGAAGAAAATGCCCGGGAACATAATGTTAATTTCTGAGCTTGATCAACTAATGCTTCCACAATTTTTGGATGACAATGTCCTTGATTAACAGCAGAATAAGCAGATAAAAAATCTAAATATTCATTACCTTCTGGATCCCAAACATGAGCACCTTTAGCATAGGAAAAAACCACCGGTAATGGATGATAATTATGAGCTGAATACTCTAACTCGTATTGTTTAGCAGTTTCTGATGATACATCAAAGTTTGGAGGAGCCATTGTTGATATGTTTTATATAGTCAAAGTGTTAGATTTGTATAAAGAAAAATCAATCAAAGAAAACAGAAATTATGGATCAATTAGGGTCCCCTTTTTATAGCGTTGAAAAATTAATAGATTATCGGTGTCTATTTCCTATAGGTGCTATGTACGGCTATCAGTTGCCCACCCCACTTTTTGTAATGTGATGGTCTCCTAATAGCAAGTTAGCGCGAACTATGGTAATGTTTCATATCTCATTAGGAAACTAACTCCGAGGAAGTTTATCACGTGGTCATTTTTTCCTGTATGTTATCAAAAACAAAAAAACACTTACTATCTTGACTAGCTGCAAAAAAAATAGCACAGTGGCAATTTGAATCTATATAGATATATCTAAAAAGAACATCTGGATAATAACTGAATTTTGCTTCCCTCTCTTTTTTGGACTCCTCCCTGCAGAAGAAAGTAATAATACTAATACCCAAAATCGCTATTTTGTAAATATTCGCACTGCCTCTTCCGGACGTACATCACCTAAATCCGATTATCACACCACACGCAATTGTCTACATTCCAGTTTATAAATTTTATAGTTTTTAATAGTTTATAGTTATTTCTTTGAGATGTTTAATATTTGATGTCTAACTAATAGATTTGAGAATGATTTGATAACTTCAGATTTAATGCGAAGATTGCAATTGTACGTGAGAGGTGGTTAGTGAAACAAAGTGCCCTCGGTTAATTCCCACGAAAGTTGGTCGCAATATTTAAATATTCATACTTGTGGAGTTGGTAGCGTATAGAAAACAAAACTACACCATAGAAAAAGACATTACTTCAAGGCGTGTTTTTATATCTAGTTATAAATTATTTGTAAAAGGGTATGAGGTAAACATTGTAGTAATGCAAAATACAACAGTTCTAGGATTAGATAGGTTATATTACTTAGGAGAGCTTGTTTAAAACGAACTTGACTTTTGAAAGTACAATTTTTTGTTGAAATAATGATAATAGATTCCTGTCCATCTTGTCTGATATACATTTCCTAACCGGATATCACCGGATGTGTGACTTGTGACGATTGCAATTTTGTATGGTGGAATTGCAATTTTCACTTAAAGTCAAGTTCGTTTTAAATAGGCTCTTAACTTAGCTAATCATAGAACGGTTGTATTTTGCATTACTACTATGTCTATCACACACCCTTTTACGATATTCACCAAACGGAAAGGCGGTAATTTATAACTAGATAAAAAAACGCCTTATTCACAAAAGCTTGCGCTACTAGATATACTCGTTTGTAATAACCATATATTGCAACCTAGCTACAATAGATTTTGATTGCAACAGAGGGGATTAAAAAGCTAATCTAATTTACAACATGAAAGCAAGCGTTTATGGGCTTTTTGATACTTTCCTATCACCAACAAATAATACCACAGTTTATACAATCTATTTTATATACAGCAACCCAATTATAGACACATATTTTATTTCAATTAATTTAATTCATACTTATTTCACTAGTTTAGCTTTCGTTATTTTCGGGGGATCTTGTTGTTCATTAATCTACGACGTTTTATTTTAGAACCTCCAGGATCAGCGGTCAATTGGCACGTTTTCAAAACCAGAAGAAAGTAATCTATTATGTTTATTGGGCATCCGTTAGCTTCCAGCTGAACAAGTTCTGAACTGATATTTCCGATAACGAAAAGGAAATAGAACTGTAACATGTCGTATTCTGTTATAGGATAAGCGCAAACTCTTGAGAATTGCAGGAATAATCCAGCCCTTCATTCTTATTAAGTGTTAGGTAAACCAAATTCGTAAGTTTATCCCAAGAAGCATATGATAATACATTTCTAATTCTATTGGAAGACAAATCCAACTCTACTAATGATGTTGGGAATCGAAAACTGGTCAACTCCTCGATTTGACAATCACGCATGTATAACTTGGTCAAATTACAAGGAAATGTAAATTCAGTTCCGTAATCCAAAGTCCATTGATTAGATGATATATCTAGGTATTTCAAACTCGCTGGCAATCTTCTTAAAATGTCACTCTGCGTAAGGCGATTGCCCATGATGCCTAAGTGTAACAATCTAGCAGGCCAACCACAAGTGTAAATGAGTTCAGCTAATATACTGCTTGTGGAACAAGCAGCACGTAGCTCTAATACTTCAAGGCCCTGTGGCCACGCCTTTCCTTCAATAGTTCTAATTCGGTTGCTCGAAATAAATAACTTTTGTAACCTACTGGGTAAATCATCAATGTTTAAAGTTTTCAAATTATTGCCCTGTAGTGTAAGCAGTGCTAATTGCGCGGGAAGCTTATCTCGTAATATT
>LQMS01002376.1:0-196507 GCA_001657455.1 Spathaspora girioi | reverse complement strand
ATAATGTGCTTTGATTACTAGGCATTCCGACCGAGTTTGTTAGAGGATTTGTGGCCAGAAGTATGAATTTATTTTTTTGCGTGGTTTGAAAAAAAATGTCGCACTAGTTTGAAAAAAAATAATAAAGACTGTAATTTCCTAAAAAGAATCTGGGGGTAGGTTAAAAAACAAAAAAGAAGGAGTGATTTTAACTCCGCATTTATGAGGTATATAAGTAAACAATTTTCCCCCTTAGGTGCCTTGATTCCAATGATAGTTTCAAAATGAGAATTGATTACTGTATTTTCATTCCCGAAGATTTAGATATCGAACTTACTTCTAAACGTTTATATTTTTATTGTGTTTTCAGATATAAGAAAGAACTAGATATATTAAAAATTTTACAATATAATTGCATAGGTAATCCTGTGATAGTTATATATATAAACGAAACTACTATTAGAATTCAACATAAGTATTATAATTTCAAAAATCATAGCATAATAAATAACATTGACGAACTTGAATTATATGATCCAGCTTGGGAAATTAGACATCATATGCAAGATCAACGAAATCATAAAAAATGTCAGATAGAAAATTAAAGATATATTCATTCGAGAAGATCAGAATATCTAATAGAAAGATAATTTTAGTTAAAGATGAAGATGAGATAACCAAAGATTTATTTTATAATCATGAAGGATATTTAGACTCTTACATTGTCCATAAAAACAATGCATTATATTATAGGAAAATTGGACATCCAATCAATATAAAAGTTGAGAAAGATTACCTACAATATATTGACGACACGTATGAAATCAACAAAGAGCAAATAATAATCGTAATAGAGGAAGATTGCCCACAAACCTTTTTCGCTTGTTTTTCTAGAGGTAATGAACGGTATATGTATACAAAAGAACTAGCTGAATCAATAATTATCAGTGATATTGAGGGTGAAGAAATGTATTCAATAGTATTGTTCTTGAAGGAACAAGATGGAGATGGATATTGGAGAGTAAACACGAATGAAAGAGTTAAAGTAAAAGAACCAGTAATTGTACAGTCTTTAACAGAATTTTATAAGAAATATTTTAACAATAAAAAGATGGAGAGCATCCTGCTTCCATCCAAACGTCCGAGATACACATAGTAAAGTTAAAAGATGGCAAAGATGCAGGTTAATTCTTTGTCATAAAAGGTAGGTATATACGATATATATATATGTTTTACAAAATTAAGGACCATATTTGTAGATATTCTTTTTAACTGAGCCATGGCGAAGTGTTAAACGGAGTACCAATTGTTTGCTACATTTAAGTATCTAGTGGACGGCTTGTTAATAACTTACTCCAAGTAACAGGGGCCGTAAGTAAACTAACACCAGGAGCTTTGGGTACATTCAAGGAGGTGCCTGGATCAAGCAACTTTTTGTTGCAGTAAGATAGTTGTTGTTTACTAGATTTCAGATAGATGCCGAAGCATTGTGTTCCGTGCCCCCCGCTACACCTGCACCTGCACAACAGCTCAAACGTTATTCCAATAATGCAGTTGAAGTTGAGATTGTTGATATCTCACAACACAAGCAGGTAGGACGAGGTTGACTCTTTAGAGGTACAATGCATTGATGGTGATACCGAAAGGCACAAGTTATCTGCGTGTTGAAAGACTTTCTAATCCAGAAAGACTTCAACGACTTTTTATTTGCAACCTCAATAGAATCTTATAATTATAAATATGATAGGGAAATCTCCTGGATTTGAAAATGGGTAGAATTAGTTAATAAGTTAAGTTATATAACTAGTAGTATAATCTTTAATTAGTAAACCACTGCGCTTCCACTTTCATGTTATTGTAAACACTTATTTTGTTATACTTTCACAGTTATACGTATAATACTTGGTAGCGTGCTCGAAAAGGGGATTTTCCTGGTACATTCATATTACAATTGATTAGTTGATATTTCTGATATAATTCACGTTCTTTACTGGCTATGCACATTCTATTATTCTTTACTGTTTATTCCAAATAGTGCGTACTCCGTTTATTAGAGCCCTATACTGTGGTTGTTGCATCCTGGTAGCTCCCCAATCAAGTGCGGAAAAGTTTTAAAGTTTTAAAGTAAAAAAAACTTGCTTGAAACACACCAGTTTTGGTAGACGAGAGATAGCACTTTTTGGCAATGGGACAATATATTACAATTGCCACGTGTAATCTTAATCAATGGGCGTTAGATTTCGAAGGCAATCGAGATCGAATCATTTCCAGTATAATTCAAGCGAAACAGCAAGGAGCCAAGCTTCGAGTCGGACCAGAATTAGAAATATGTGGATATGGATGTCTTGATCATTTTGGAGAAAATGATTTATATGATCATTGTTGGGAAATCTATGGTGAGATAATCACCAACGGGGCAACCCATGGTATTTTGTTAGATATTGGTATCCCGATAATCCACAAGTCGATTAAATATAATTGTCGAATTATTTCCTATAATGGTGAGATTTTATTGATTCGTCCGAAATTGTACTTAGCTAATGATGGAAATTATCGAGAAATGAGATATTTCACCGGTTGGAATAGGGCCAAGCATCATGAAATGTATCAATTGCCCAAGGTGATTCAGAAACTTACGGGTCAACTGCGGGTTATTATTGGTGATTGTATTATTGAAACTTTGGAGACTAAATTCGGGTGTGAAACTTGTGAAGAGTTGTTTACTCCGGAATCTCCCCATATCAGTATGAGTTTAGATGGGGTGGAAATATTTACGAATTCCAGTGGTTCCCATCATGAATTAAGAAAATTGGATACGAGGTTTAAATTGATCACGGAAGCGACCAAGAAATGTGGTGGGGTTTACCTTTATGCTAATCAACGTGGTTGTGATGGTGATCGGTTATATTATGATGGATGTGCTTCTATTATTGTCAACGGACAATTATTAGCTCAAGCGAGTCAATTCTCGTTGAATGATGTTGAAGTAGTATCGGCCACGATTGATTTGGATGATGTTCGAAGTTATAGAAATCAAAAATCAACCAGTCAACAAGCGGTGAATCAAACGAGTCATTACAAGGTTATCCAAACTGAGATTGAATTATCACCTAGTGAAAATATATTTGACCCACATGTAGTTCCTACTATTCCTAGACTGATTAAATATCATTTACCTGAAGAGGAAATTGCATTAGGTCCAGCATGTTGGTTATGGGATTATTTAAGACGGCTGAAGACTGGAGGTTTTTTCCTTCCATTAAGTGGTGGGATTGATTCTTGTGCTACGGCCGTGATTGTCTATCTGATGTGTAAATTAGTCGTGGAGTCAATTGATGATCCACAAGTTTTAAGTGATTTACAAATGTTGGTTAACGATGATAAGTTTATTCCTACTAAACCTCAGGATATCACAGACAAGTTGTTTTATACTTGTTATATGGGTACGGAGAATTCATCTCTGGCAACTAGGGATCGGGCCCGAGATTTATCCCTGGCAATTGGAAGTTATCATGTTGATTTAAACATGGATAGTTTAGTTTCAAGTGTCGTGTCAATATTTGAAGTTGTCACTGGGAAGCGACCAATTTTCAAGATTTTCGGAGGAAACAATATTGAAAATTTAGCCTTGCAAAACATTCAAGCCCGACTTCGTATGGTGCTTAGTTATTTATTTGCGCAATTGTTACCCTGGACCGTGAGGGGTAAACCCAAGGGGTTACTCGTGTTGGGGAGTGCTAATGTCGATGAATGTTTACGAGGTTATTTAACTAAATATGATTGTTCATCGGCGGATATAAATCCAATTGGAGGTATTTCCAAAACTGATTTGAAAAAGTTTATCCATTGGGCGCAGACCAATTTTGGCTTGCCTATTTTGGAAGACTTTATCACGGCTGTGCCTACCGCGGAATTAGAACCAATAACTAAAGATTATGTTCAAAGTGATGAAATAGATATGGGCATGTCCTATGATGAATTATCCCGATTTGGAACATTACGTAAGGTGAATAAGTGTGGACCCTTGGCTATGTTTATTAAATTATATCATGAATGGTCTCAACCACCTTATAATTTGGATGTTCGGACAATTGCGGAGAAGGTGAAGAGGTTTTGGTTTTTTTATGCGATAAATAGACATAAAATGACAACCATGACTCCGGCGTATCATGCGGAACAATATTCTCCGGATGATAATAGGTTTGATTTAAGACCGTTTTTGATTAATCCGAATTTCCCCTTTGCTAGTAAGAAAATTGATGAGATTGTTAAAATGGTGGAGGAGAGGGAGAGAGAGGCACAACAAGAGATTGATTCAAGTAATAAGAGTGTAGAGTAGTAGTTATCAGTTTAAGTAGTAAGTGTGTAAGTTAACAGTATAAATTAAGTTGTAAGTTCATAATAGTCAACAGAGTCTAGTAGTTAACAGTATAAATTAAGTCCTTAGTGTGGAGTAGTAAGTTCATAATAGTCAACAGAGTCTAGTAGTTAACAGTATAAATTAAGTCCTTAGCGTGGAGTAGTAGTAAGTGCTTAGTGCTAAGTGTATAATAAGTGTAGGCTAGTTAACAGTGATCAAGTACTAAGCGTATACTAGTAAGTGTGAAGTAATACTAAGTGTATGATACTACCAAGTGTGTAATAGTCAACTAGTAGGTATGAAGTAGTATGTGTGGAGTAATATGCATAGTGTAATAATAAATAAGTGTGTAGTAGTAAGTGTAAGTGCTACTGATGTAGCTTTCCCCCCCATTTAGGTATAACTTTCAGTTGTTGAATTTGAGATCTCTTGATAAACTCAGCAATAGTTACACTCAATTGATTAGGTAAATCCTCATGAATAAAATGTCCATTTGTATTGAAAACCACTAATTGATACTTTCCTTGCATTTGACCAATAATCAACAGTTTATCTAACGTTTCATGACTTGCCAAAATCAATAATTTCCCCGTGGGATAATTTATGAAATTCTTGGACAACTGTACAAACCAAGTTCCCCAATATGGTTTGGTCTTGTACAAGTCAACTTTCCAGGTTAAATCAGGGTGCAATAAATCAGGCACACTTAATTGTGCGGATGCTTCATTATTTAGTAAATTCTTCATATGCCAATCTATGGCCTCCACTAGTGTTTTGAATTGGGTTGGTAGTCTATGTATGAATTGAGGCATGGCTGTAGTTAATGATTTAATTGCTGTTTCTTCCACGATATCCAACACGATTATCCCTTTAACCAGAGCATGTTTGATGTTTGTTATAATTGACCCACCTAATGAATGTCCTAGCAAGTATACTTCAGTAATCTCAGGATGTAACTTTATAAACCGGTCAAGTACAAATTGAGTATCTTTAATAAAACTAGCGAGTTGAAAATCATCAACTAGTTTGGTCGAGTTTCCATGTCCTCGTAAATCATACATGAATATTCCAAGGTTGAGATGTTGAGATAATGCGGCAAATGTCATTGAGGAAGAACCAGCTCCATGGACACAGAATAGAAGTTGTGTGGTATCACTTGGTTTATAGTATGTTTGAAAGGTTAGTGCATTGTTTGTGTATATTTGTGATATTAATGTTTGTTTGAAATGGTTGTAATTTTGTAATATTATTTCATCGTCTTGACTACTGGTTGTGTTATTTGATTGTTGAAGTGGTGGTAGTTTCTTTAGTAGGTTCTTGTGTAATTCAGACATTAGCTTAGCGAGAGTGTGTCCTTATAATTGAGTAAGAAGTAGTAGTAGCATATATGACCTGAGGTTTTGAAAGTACATAATTTTTTTTCACCTAATATCAACTCGTACATCTTAGTAGGTCTTTAGTACAACTTAGTTGTATATATATCTATACTAACAACTTCGCTATCGCTCAGTTGTAATGGATCTCACACTGCACTTCCACGACATGGCATTATCAATGTTCATAGCCTACAAAGCCCTAAAATTCAATGAGACCCCAGTAGCATGTCTAATAAAACACATCCCCACCAACAACATAATAAGTATAGGCTACAACTATACCAACACCTCATTAAACGGAACCCAACACGCTGAATTCATCGCCATGCAGAAACTATTACATCAAGATGTCAAGTACCTGGAGTTAATAGTCTACGTCACGGTTGAACCTTGTATTATGTGTGCTTCATTATTACGACAATTAGGTATAGCTAAAGTATATTATGGATGTAATAATGATCGGTTTGGAGGAACAGGCACGGTGTTGTCGGTGAACAATGATGTTGATTTGGACAGTGGTGTTGGTGTATATGATAGTATTGGTGGGATTATGAGATGTGAGGCTATTCAATTATTACGGAATTTTTATATTCAAGAAAATGAATCGGCACCAATCCCCAAGGTGAAGAAGAATAAACTGATTGAATTGAAACAGTTTCCTAGCAATGCGTTTAACATACTGGAGGAGAAGTTTATTGAGAATTATGGAGTTGAAAGAATGGAGGTGTTTACTCTGGGTGAGAAGGAATTGACTCCGGTTTATGGTAGGGGTTATTGTGTTAGAGATGTTGTGAAAGTAGATGATTTATACAAGATTCCCTTTTTAAGTGAAGAATTGGGGGAGATTACTGTTGATGACGTTGATGAGTTTTATAATTTGTTTTTTGATGTCAAGGATACTGGTGAGGTTAATTATGAGCAAGTTATTGAGAAGTACGATGCAAAGAGCAGTTCAAAGAAGAGGAAGTTGGAAAACTCCTTGTCGCCAGAGCCAGAGACAGAGGATATACACCAGTAAACTGAGCTATAATCTGAGAGCAGATATTATATCGAATTTTATAGCTTAAATGCCACAAGACAAGGAGATAGAATATTATAGATGGTGCACTAGAGATTATTATAGACAGAATGTATACACTAATTACAAGATAATATACCAGTATATAAAACGGTCATATTGTACAAATTGTACTGAGTAAGTCCTATGCCTTTTGTATTGACAGGAACATTTCATTTCCAAGCTAATACTGCAAAATATTAACCAAAAATACTTTCAAATTAAAACTTCTTTCCAATAATTATCTCCACAAACCACTTTATGATCATATACAAATAAAACTTTAAGATAATTAATAGCTTATATTGGTTTCACTTTACAATCTCACTACATACTTACACCTGGTAGCTCTCGAGCGAACATGGTAGCGCAACAAAGCTATATCAAACACCAAAAGAAAAAAAATCTACAACTCAATGCAAATATCTACATACATCACCAAGTAATGGCGGACTCCGATGAAGAATACATGTCTGGTGTAGTGGATACACCGTCATCACGACCTTCTTCAGAGGTGCCTGATGACACTAACAACCAACCCGGGGTATCATCACGTACACGTTCAAACATCAATGAACGTACAGCCAATGGATATTCTTGGGAAGATGAATATCAACGATCATGGGATATAGTCAAAGATAACAAGGACACGTCCTTCCAAACCATGGTACAATCGATAATTGAGAATCGAAAGAAGAAAATCATGAAACATTATTCCAGTATTCCGTTCCAACGAGGGATTATCCGAACCCTAATTGTTATAATTGATGATTCGTTAACTATGAATGATAAGGATTTACGACCTAATCGATTTGCCTTGAGTTTGAATTATATCCAGGAGTTTATTGTAGAGTTTTTCGATCAGAATCCCATTTCGCAAATGGGGATTGTGTTGATGAGGAATGGGCTCGCGTATTTGATTACCGAGGTTAATGGTCTGCCTCAATATCATATTGATAAGATTCGACAATTGAAAGCGAGACAACATAATAAGTTTGAACCAAAGGGGGATCCATCCTTACAGAACTCGTTGGAAATGGCCAGGCTGTTGTTGAAGTATAACTCAAACAATAACGAAAAGACAAGTCAGGAAATTCTAATTATATTTGGGGCGCTCTTCACTAGTGACCCGGGCGATATTCACAAGACTATAGATGCGTTAGTCAAGGATAACATTAAAGTCAAAGTGATCGGATTATCTGCCCAAGTATCCATATGTCAACAAATTGTAAATAAAACCAACAACTCCACCAATCCCAAGAATTATGGAATTATAATGAATGAAACTCATTTCAAAGAACTACTCATGGACTGTGTCCCACCCTTACCACTAACCGAAGAAGAAGCCCATCCACAACACGTGCCCTTAATTCGCATGGGCTTCCCCAAGAAAATCCAATCTGCACCAGTGGGAACATCCACAGATTACACCATTGAGTTCCCCCATTTAAACGCATCCCATCCTCAGGCAGGGTCCGAAACCGTACAAGTAAACAATCACATCACAGTAACACCAACTACATATCAATGTCCACAATGTAAAAGTAAGGTGGTGAATTTACCCACAATATGTCCAGTATGTGGATTAATGTTGATCTTGTCTACTCATTTAGCGAGATCTTATCATCATTTATTACCCTTGGTGCCATATAAGGAAGTGGAGGTGAGTGAGAAATATGACTCGGAGTATTGTTTTGGATGTCAGTTGAAGTTTCCGGCAGGGGGGAAGAAACAAATTAGTAGTTCACGGTATAAATGTGAGAAATGTGGGATGGATTTTTGTATTAATTGCGATGTTTTCGTTCATGAGGTGTTGCATAATTGTCCGGGGTGTGAAAATATCTGAGCTTAACTGAAGCTAAACTGAGCGTCAGCGAAGTTTAGCGAAGTTGAGCAAAGGTTAGCGAAGGTTGGCAAACGCTAACGAAGGTTAGATAATCTGAATATATATAGCATAAACAAATATAGAATAAATAAAATGTACAATATTAAATAAATATTAATTATATAGCATTAGATTAAGCTCTACCCAAGTCAAAACTTCGCTATCGCTCAGTTTACAAAGTTAATTTTATATTTACTATACATTTGATAAAACTATCCAATATAAACTGAGGTTTATATCTATATTACGTACAACAATCACTCAGATATTATCGTTTACTTAACTAATAACCGAGTCAGTAATTAAGTTACTCCAATTGACAACTTCGCTATCGCTCAGATGTTAATTGCCCCAAGTACTATTACCCCCAGCACCCCAAGTACTACTATTCCCTTTCTTGCCCCAAGTACTATTATTCCCCGGAGTCTTTCCACCACCCCAAGTTGAATTCCCCGAATTCCCACCCCATGTACTATTACTACTAGCTGGAGTTTTCCCCCCACCCCAAGCAGAACCAGGCGCCGCCGTGGCCCCACCCCAAGTTGATCCACTGGCCGCAGTACCAGCACCACCCCAGGCCGACCCTGCACTTGCTGGTGCGCCTGCACCAGCACCACCCCAGGCGGACCCCGAGCTAAACGCAGGCGCCTTTGGTTGATTATAACTAGGTGCTGCCTGCTGTTGAGTGTTTGCTCCAATGAAGCGTAAATAAGGAATAGCCTCTCCTCTAATCATAACATTCAAATTATTCTTGGGAACTTTAATCTTTTTCGATTTGGTATGTAATTCAATTCGAGCATATACATCATCAGTATCCGTGACCTTCCCCTTTAATCCTTTATAACTGCCACTTGTCACAGCTACATCTTTGTATATCAATTTATCCCTGCCAAAAGATTTAAACCCGGTGTTTGTGGGCACAGGGGGTAATTTCAAATTAGGATTCATGGTGTTTAAATCAGGTCCCAAGTTCTTGGACATGATTGAATCCTTGGTTGTGATTGTCTGGACATTCATTCTGTTCGTGACGAATATCCCCAAGTTTTCAATTATCTCATTCAGTTTAATAAATAGGGAGTTTTTGTATATGTGTAAAATCACCCCTTCCCGATTCTTGATTTCATCCCTGACGGTATCCCCTATTTTAATCGGTGATCCATTTCGATCGGTGGCGATTTGTTGATCACGTCGATTGAATGTTAATTTTGAAGAGATTCCACTGGGCTTCACGGGTAAGATTCTTCCATCCGAGGTTAAAATTTCAAATATGTTCTTATCGGCCTTGATTATAACACCCACAGTACTGGCATTCAATTCAACTAAATCCTTAATATCATATGCATTATCCAAGACAGATGAAGTACTTGCATCAGTAGCCTTGACTAAATAATTGGCAAACACACGTACATCCAGTTTAGTTTGATCAGACACGACAATCACGGAATCACCATCGATTTTAATAACCAACCCAGTTTCATCAAAATGTTTCCCTTCAATAATCCGCACATGATCACCTTCATGGAAAATCTTCCGCAAGTCACTAGCAGGCACGGTTAATTTTTGATTTATGAAATTAACATCACCACTATCAATCACCGAGATGATTATTTCATTTATGGACGTCTCCACGACAATACCTACTGTCTTGGCCTGTTCTCCACGTCTGATTTCAACTTTATCCCCCGGTTGGAATTGACTGTTTGTTTTCTTGTTCTTCAACGAGGAAATCGCCGAGAGGTCGAGTCCCTCCTCATCATTTTGAAACCTGTCCAACTCTTCTAAACTTGGATGAACATCTTTCGTCTGAATAAACTGTAATTTAAAATCCTTAAACAAAAACCCATCAATATATTCATCATTCTTATAAATATAACTCCGGGCACCACGATGAATCAACCCCACATTATCATACATCTTGGCCTCCTGCTCATTAAACAACCTCGGCAACGGTCTCACTTTCAGTTTTACTTTCCGACCATGACTATCCACTTCATCATTCCGACCATAATCCAATCGAGGCACCAATTTACACCGAACATCCAACCCATTCTCGGATAAATTATCAACAATGGCTAAATCTCCCTTGTATTTCCCCCGCGTGATCCGAACATATATCCCCGGGATCAATTCCACATCGGTTGATTTCACCTGTTTTAATAGATCAGGATACTCCTTGACGGGAACTAATAGTTTATCCCGAATGTACACGTTAACCATTCCGGACAACGCTTTATCAATTGCATCGGGACGTTTTGCTTCGATATACAAGTATCCTCGGAATGAATCACGCTGGAAAACAGTTAGGATATCCAACGGATGATTCAGTCTATCCAAAGTCCGTTTCTTTTCGTATAATTTCCGAACGAGTTCCTTTTCCCGGCCTGGCGTACATCTAATGGCATAAATTGACGGATCGTTAATCGAGGGCATTAACAATTTCTGAGACACGGTTCCACTAGTGGAAGTCTCACCACGATACATGGTATGAGTTTTCCGATATCTTTGTTTTAAAGTCTCAGCTAATTGTTCCGCATCTTGATCCTCGGCTTCTTGACGACGACGATCGTATTGTCGATGTAATCGATCGTCTACATGGTCTTTACTACTGATATCTCCGTCATCAGGGTGATCTTCCGTGATGAATTGTTGACGTAACAATTCGGCTTCCTCGTCATCTTCATCTAATTCGTCCTCTTCTTCGTCATCCACTTCAGCTTCGATATCAATGAATTGATTGGCACCTCCACGTCTTCTCTTCCTCTTTCGAGTCACTTCCTCGTCATCTTCATCTTCTTCGTCGTCGTCATCATCGTTATCGTCATCCCCCTCTTCCTGGTCTTCACGTGAACGTTTTAAATCTTCCTCCTGTTGCTGCTGCTGCTGCTGCTGTTGCTCTTCTTCTCCTTCTTCATCGGCTCGTCTAAACTCTTCATCAAATGTCAAATCTTGATCAACAACTGGCTCATCTACCTTCTCGGAACTCTCCTGTTTTACATTATCTGTTGATTCAGACATTATCTTTGGTTGGTGTGATATTTGGTCAACGTAATAATTTCACTTTGTCAAATTCTCAAATTCTCCAAGAAAAAAAGAATCGTGATGTTGGTAAATTGTGGCCGGGTAACCACATATATAAATTTTACTAGAAATAGATTTACTTACTACAAGTTTGATTCTTTTAAACAATTGCAATTATACAGACAGATTAACTTATGGTAGTACATTAGAGTGGGAATATGTCAGGTTTATATTATATCACTGGGAATTAATTTAAAGATTGTGTTTGTTACAAAACAAACTACAACTGATCGCTATAAATAATCTACAGCATATCCTCTTGTAGCTCAATGCTTTTGAATTCTAACTGGAACTTTAATCCTCACCCGATCATTATTTGACAAAGTTAATGTTAATTTAACATGATACAACCTACTCATAAAACAAGATTGAAAATCAGGAACCAAATTTAACCGATCATATGATTTTATAGAACTTGAGTTTCCATCTTTAACCACCAAACTATCTAAATTAACTCCAACTGTCATGTATGTAGTGGCTGTACTTTCTCTAACATCCCATTTAACCAATTTAGAATTAAATCTGTTATTATTAACCATTATATCGGGAATACTTAGATTGATTTTCTTTTCTACTAATTCACAAATTGAACTTACATCATTAATCAATTGTTTCTCTAATCTGAACTTATCCGCTAATGTCTTCTGTAAACCATGTAATTCACTAGAGAGCTTTTTGAAAGGCACGGTTATATTATTCAGGAATGAATCTTCATCATAATATCCTCTGTTATTCACTTTCTTGTTATATGTCAAATCATGATTGAATTCAATGGGGATGGGCAATCTAGGTGATCGTATAGTCACCACTGCTAATTCTGCCAGGATCTGGGTGATTTTCGGAAGGGCTATTGAACTTCCTATAGGAAATGAAAATGTCAAGTTCAATTGGAACTGGAATTTCCAAGTTGGTGTTAGTTTATCTATCAGTTGTTGTCTGAATCTAACTGGAGGAATGTAACCTATATAATACTCTTGCTTTGATGTAGACATTTTTAAAGTTCCAATGGGTTTACTGCCTGTTAAAGATCTCTTGATTATAGGTAAGTATACTTCATAATCTTCAACAACATAATTGGACTGGGTGTTATTTTCTTTATACGATTGTTTGCATTTTGCCGAACCAATTCCATTCCTTGAGCTGATATCTGCAGTACCAACATTATCACTTTCAATCGCTCTTACCATTGCTTTACCTTCTTCAATCTTTTCCTTAACTCTGTTAATCAAATTATCATACATTAGTCTATTCTGAACTAATTTCATTGATGTTTCACTATTACCTTGTATTCTTCTTGTTTCAATCACCCGAATATAATTAGTCAATTCCTTCAAAATAACATATTCATCACCCTTGCTATTAACCAAACGTTTATCAGCACTGGTATCAATCTTCTCTTCCAAAGTGAATTTCCTACCTATAAACCTTGCCGTCACTCCATAACTAACAGATGTATCTACGATTGAAAAATCCCTAACTCTATCACCCTCTCTCTCGGGAAAATGTCCCAATTCCCACCGGGACATCCCCAAAGTCGGTGGCAATTCAACATGACTAGCCAAACCATGTCCACATTCCGAATCCAACAAACTATCAGGAATTCTGAATGTGAAATATCGCTTGTACACTCTATTAGGAAATATGATCTTCTTCTCGCCAAATGATAAATAACTTCCATCATATGGATCAAACATGTACGGACACACATATGGATTATCATAATCAGTAATTAATCTATGGATATGTGTTTGATTATAACTTCCTGAAAAATCAAACATTTCTAGGAATTTTCGAACTTTTATAGGAACTTTGTCTGATTTATCTAGTCGATTAGAAATTATGAAATTACCTTCAAACAATAGATAAAACATCTCAAATGGAATTGACTCTTTTGAAGTGTTTCGAATCTTGATATATCCATTTAGGAAATCACCTTGTTTATATTCAAACATAGAGGGATCGACATGTTCTGGTTTCACACCAAGTTCACATATATCTTTCGTGAATTGAATTTCAAGTTTCAAAGCCTGGGAAATCTTGTGAGATTCAAAGGTTAAATTGGGTAGTCTATGAATGTTATCTAGTATTGTTTCCTGCCAAGTCCCGGTATTCTCATCAGCAATAATTAAGTCACTATTTGTCAAATCTTCTTCATGGGAAGGTCTCGTAGTGGCAGAGACCCCTGGAGAAAGTTGAGCTGCAAAACTAGAAGATAATGATGAAATGGAATCGGTGTAGTCAGGCGGAGGACTATCAATGATGTCTTCAGTTTCAGGTACAGTTGCATTCATTCGAATGGTACTTGTGAACATTGAATAGGAAGGTAGAATGTTACTTATAGCATTCGACGATTCAACCATGATAAAAGTGTTGGATATTTACTTCAGGAGAGTAACATTCTTAAAAAAGTGGATGAATGGTTTATTTATAAGTTCTATGGGAATTATACTCATTGCCCAACTGGCCCAATTTAACCAAGTCATCAGTAATGCCGATAATTACCACATTATAGGATTTCTAATCACAATACTGGAAAATATTTTTTTTTGCAACTAAAAAATATTACTTGTTGCGGAAACAGGGACCCGAGGAAGAAAATGTCCAATTGGTAATTGGCCACTTCATAGTTCAATTTGATATTAGTATTGGAGGCAACACTATCGCTACATCTCTCAAATGTACAGTGAAGTAATGTAGCATTATTTACATCGAACTTAATGACGCTCAAGGAAAGCAAAAACTTAATTTCCAGAAGCTCGTAAATAATCAAATTTACGAGAAAGATTATTAACCAAAAAACAATACAAGTAACAAGCTCATACTAGTAAATTCTAGATTTGGAAATACTATATTTAGATTGAAGGACTACCCTTAAACGACCACCGCTGAGCTGCAATCCCGTTTGAAAGCGAAAATACTATGGTAAGCACGTTTGGTAGCGCCATGACAATCTTCACGGTTGCAGCTTGGGGGTTTGATGGAATAGCTACAACAATTACAATGATATATTGTTACATACTTTTACCTAGACCTAATAATAACTATCTAATATCCATTCCCTATAGTTTCATTAAATTCAATATTTGTAATCTCATTATTCTTCAACATATATATGAATTAAATAATCTAAAGATTTCCCCACAGCAGCAATATGCCAAGGTATCATTCCATTAAGTTTATATTCCCCAATTTGTTCTTCCTGCGTTGCTTGCCTTCCATTAATCAATCTCATACCAAGGATATCATTCAAAATAATCAACTTCTTATATTGATTCAAGATTAATTTCATTAAATGATTTAAATCCCAATAATTTGAACAACTTAATAAATTAACTTCAAACGTTAAATGTTGTTGATTATCTTGCCAAGGTTTAATTAAATATCCGATTTTCATGCCTAATCTCGTGGGTGAATTGAATGAAGGGAGGGATACTTTGGGGATTATTGCCATGATGTTTGATTCTTCGGGATCATCAAGAATGCCCTGGGATGTAGTTGTCACTGTCGTTGACGTTTGTTGATTGTTGTTGTCTGGGGATAGGAAGTTTGCATTTATGAATTGTTGAGGGGAATGGAAATTAAGTGGGGATGTGTTTACTGAAGGAGATGTTGAAAATGGAAATATTGACTCTGGCTCAGTAGTTTGCCCTTGTGATTGTAGTTCACTCTTGAATAATAATTTCGGGGTGGAATTCACCGATAATACAATCAATGATATTTCTTTATTCTTGGTAGTTAATCTCTTCCATTGAATTAACTCATCATCAGGAATAACACTATTGATTCGTGTTAATACTAGAAATTTCTTCCCACCAAGGGTAGTAACCTTATTATTCATGACATCATTCAAATGTTTAAAGAATTCAATTGATATTTGCCAAATATCATCCGTGATTGAAACTATATCCCTAGCCGGGCGATAATTTGTAGTGTTTGTACTATTACAATACCATGATTTTGTATGGGTGATTAATCCAAATGGATCCGTCCAGGCAGCTGAAAACCAATTCTTATCTATAGATCGTTCATACGCCACATGTAAGAATATATCATCGGTATTGTCACTGTCTTTATTGTTCATGAATTTAAATTGAATTTTACTAGGTGGATCCTTAACAATCGATGTGTAGATTGAGCTGGCTGAAGTGGCAGTGGTGGCAGTAGTAGTAGCTGTTGTGGTAGGATTCGGACACTGGTTATAAAGATTCATACTTATTTTGGTTAATTTATAATTACTCAATATTTTCAAATTACAATTCCGGATAATTAAATCAGCAGGGATAATCTTAGTAAAGATATTAACTAACGGTAGTTGATGTTGAGTCAATGCCAGTTTAAAATTCCGAAATAATTTCCCAATTTGAATCATGGAATTAACATTACTATCAAAATTAACAAACAACAACAATAACGGTTGCGTGAATTCAAAATTATTCGTCTTGTTAATTAAATCCAACTTAATTAATTCAACTAACGATATTAACTTCCGATTGACTTGAATATAAAACTCCGAGTAATTCACCGGTTCTTTCTTGACTAACAATAATCCATTACTTATCAGATCAAGATCAGGTCTAGTTTCCACCGTGGATAAATTAACTCGAGTAATGGTTCCAAAATTACATTCATGATAATTATTTATCACAAGATTTAATAAATTATTACATTCAATTTCACTAATTAACACAATTTGAAAGTCTTTCTTTTGTTGGTTTGGTGGACTGAAATTTAAATATTTCCAATATTCTAATCCAATACTATTGATGTTTATTATATTATCATTCTTATGAACTCGGGTCTTGACTATGGGTAATTTAAAATATGAATCTTCTTCAATATTCTCAGAAGTATATACTTGTTCACTTAATTGTTTAACTTGAGTTAGAACTTCACTGTTACTAACACCACCGGTTAAACAATCCCAATGTAACAGATTCAAAGTCTTGTTATCAATCCCAGTAGTGATATCATCCAAGAAACTCAACAGATTATCGGTTTCTTGATGTTGTTTATAATCAGTTAAAAATTCAAGTAAATTAACTTTAAAACCAGGGAATATCCTAATAAACTCATTATCAAATTTACTCGAAGGTAATTGATACTTCACAGCTGAACTTTTCATTCCAAGTAATCCAAAATCATATACAAGATTAGGACACAAGACTTCGAGAAATTCTTCAAGATTCTCCAATTTAACAATCATTTCTCGATTGATTTCAAGATCATTCTTTTCTTCTTCTTCGACATTGATGGCAAAATTAGTCAATAACTTATCCTTACGGGAATTATTATTCACAAGGTATGTATTCGGTATAGTTGCCACATTAATACTTCGAAGAATCAACGGTAAATAATTCGATGACTCCCCCAAGATCTTTGGTGGTGATGTTGTGGAAGATGCTTCCCTATCAATAGGCACTAATCTTGGAGTTTGTTGCTGCTGTTGCTGTTGTTGTGGAAGAGTTTCAAAATCTAACGGTGACATAGTTGGAATCAATTCGTGATTTGAGAATGGTGATGATTCAAGTTTGATTTTCGTGAATGGAGAACCTCCCCCAAACCCACTGTTCAACCCATTAATCCCAGTTTGTTTCTCGGGGAACTCCATCATAGTATAATTACTAGGTATATTATTAGTAGTAGTTACAACCACGGGTGCTTGTTCCTCGGTGTTTAATTGAAGTGGAGGAGAACCAGTAATTGAAACTTCATCCTCATCACTCTCTTCACTTGACTCATCCACAACGGCATCATCACGCAGAACTTGTTGTTGAAGCTGTTGTTGTTGTCGTTTCTTTTCTTCACCATATAATGCTACACTAGTTGCACGTATTCGTTTATGTTTCTCATCAATTAAATCAATTGAAGATTCTCGATCAACATAAAATTTCCCCCCTTTCCCATACTTAGTATCGATATTACTTTTAATTATTGGATTGAATAGAATTGGTGAAAAGATTGATTTTTGTGGTGGCATAGTCAGCGAGGGAGCCGATTGCATGGTATTGGCAGTTTCTTCGGGGAAATATGTAGAATCTGGGGCACTTATTGTAGGAGGATTAGTACTGGCAATACCTAGGATGAATGGAGTAGGGTTTGGTGGTGGGGCTCCGGGATCACTATAATCGGGACTAGTTAATTTTGTAATCATTTGATCTTTAGGGATATCAAAATACTCAGGAGTGAGAGGTTGTACTTCTTCTGGCTGTGGCTGTTCCTCGTTGAGTGGCATATTTTCTTCTTCTTCTTCGCCTGGCTTATTTGTATCTATTTCAACTTCTTCTACACTGTCATCACTGGAAGCATCGTCCCCAAACAAATCATCAAGTTCCATATCCGGCTTACTCTGATCTTCCTCATCCTCTACCGGTTCTGCTTCCTCCTTCGGTTGTTCCACCTCCAATACTTCTCCGTTTTTCTCAGGCTTGAAATTAAACGTGTCTGCTTGGGCAGGTAGGTTGAATAAATCTTCTCCTATAGGCGTAGTCATGGTTATATCTATTGATCCCATATCCTTGACAGTATTCCCAGCAGAAGCTACATCTGAAGAAGAACCAACACTGAGAGGTGCAGGAGCAGCATCCACGGATTGTACATGTTGTTGTTGATGCTGTTGTTCTATCTCCTGCTGTTTTTTCTGTTCTTGAAGTTGAAGTTGTAGATTATTTGAAATGTTAAAATCAAGAAAATCAGAAATTAAACTCATGGGATTGTTATTACTGGACACAACAGTAGTAAGTTCTTCCTCCTGCTGCTCTCCTAACTGTAGTAAACATAATTTCCAAGGCCATAATATAAATTTCTTATTTTCAACCAGATGAATAAACTTTGAAATTGTAGAAGTTTGATTATTCAAATGTTTCAAATTTGGAATCAACTTAACCCAAACTATATCATCCTTAAGTTTCACCCCAGTACTTAATTCAATCAAATTCAATAATTTCACATTATCTACATCATTATCTTCCACTATATTATTTCTTAAATCCCCACCATCAAATAAATGACATCGTATACCACTAGGAATAATATAAATCACATAATTATCCTCTAATTCATACAACATCTCAACAGTATCATATTTCACCAACTTAACTTGACTTCTTTCAATACAAGAAATCATTAAATCTCCACTAGGTAATAAAATCGGATCAAGATATAATATCGAATATGACGTCAGATATTCTTCCATATATACACAATAATTACCAAATAATTCCACAGTACCCATCAGGGATAATGTATAAAGTACCATTTTCTTAACTGCTTTTAAAAAACTTAAATTCTCAAACATTTCTTGAGATTTACCATCTTGAATTTGTTCCATGGTGATATTATTCTCATATTTCAATTGAATATTAGGATATGCATCAACTAAATTCAACTTTTCCACCAGTGTTTCATCATTATGACCAAATGTGAAATAATATAAACATTTATTATAATAACATATCAATATCTGAGGATGTTCATGGCGAATAGTTAATTCTAATTCAAGTAATTGTTGATGATTTTCAGTAATTGACGTAAATATCTCATAGTTAATCGACCCTAAATGAGCCAATTTATAATAATGCGTCAATATATTGACATCTAGGGTCATCCTGGAAGTTTGTGACTGTTAACGTTGTCTCTGTGTGTGATGTAAGTGTAGAGAGAACCTTGACACTTTTGAGAGATCTTCCGGTTGGGAATCGTGGAAAAGTACAAAGCATTTGTCCTGCATAATAGCCTTGACAAATTTGGAAATGATGGAGTATACTTTGGTAGCGCACATTGTTTGAAATATTCTTTACCGTTGTCACAAACTTAAACTTTAAACACCAAACTAGAAAGCTTGGTAAAAGAGTATTATACTATATTAGGGTAAAATCTTAGTTGAATCACAACCAGAAAAGTTTAGAACATACTAAAATTAGAAAGCGCAAGAAGAATTGACACTAAAGGGCTTATCTCCGGCTCTTTGGAAATGGTATACGGATGCTATTATCCGTCCGGAAATGACTATATCAAGATTGAACTATGGTACTTTATATTAAAATACATACTTAACAAATGAATGTGTTATATAACTTAAGTTGCAAAAGTCTAGATCAAACTATTATAAGTAACCTCTGAAAATTTGCAAAAATCAAACGAAAAACTTGTAACCAAAAAGCTCTTGTATTTTACTTTATCCGGAACTTAAACGCTTATACATATACGGGTACTTTAACCCATCGGGGATTGACCTCTAGCTTACAAATCACAATGTGTTAATAATTTAACTGGCGAGGGAGTTTGCAATGACACGGAAAAGTGCTTCCGTGCGTTTTCTCCGAGACTGCATGTAATACAACAATACAACAATACCCCATACTTTTACTATAAATACCGAAGCAACTATCCTTGAATTCACATATTTATTACAAATAACAACAACCAAAAACACGGAATGTCTTCATACGGATTTGTCAAGATTTCTAGGGATGTGACTCAAGCAATCCCCAATCCCAAGCCACCAACTCCTCAAGCCAGGATTGAACTTCCTACTTCGAAATTAGCCCAGTATGTCCACGACTACGCCGAGAAAAAACTCCCCGCTAAAGTATTCAACCATTCTCTTAGGGTCTACTATTATTCCCTTGCCATTATTCATGATCAATTCCCAGAATGGGATTTAAACCCCGAGGTACTTTACGTGACTTGTCTCTTGCATGATATTGGAACCACCAAGGAGAACATGCATGCCACGAAATTATCCTTTGAATCTTATGGTGGGATTATTTCTCGGGAGCTAATCATGTCCTGGCCTACAAAGGATCAAGATTATGCTGATGCGGTATGTGAAGCCATAATTAGACATCAAGATTTAGGTGAATCAGGGTATATTACTACCTTGGGGTTGATATTACAAATATCTACCATTATGGATAATGTAGGATTACATCTCCATTTGATTCATCGTGATACTTTAGATGCAATTAATAAGAAATTTCCAAGAGAAGGTTGGTTAGATTGTTTTAGTCAAGCTATTGATTTGGAAAATGAATTGAAACCTTGGGGTCATACTAGTGCTTTAGGAGTTGAACAATTTAGAAATGATGTTCAAGCAAATAAAGTAAAGTATGAAAAATTGTAGTTACACAAAAGAAAATACTTGAAATATATAGATTATACATAATCATACATATTAAATAAATTATCTGATGTTTTTGCGCTACCAATAATAACACAAAAAAAGTGTGTAGAGACACAGTGAACAAACGTAAACAATTTGAAAGGATTCGTTTATTTGTGGGTGAGATTTGTGGGTGAGAAAATCCGAGGTACAACTCAACACATATAGACTTGGAAATTCAACAAAAATCATGCCAGAATCCGAAACTACTCGTATGTAAAAAACAATTACTGTGTATATTTCTGTTAGATATAAACGACTAACAATGATTGCGTCGTTTTCTTTTCCTTCAAGATTAGAGACGCACTTTATAGCAACATTAAAAGCATCAGATTTATCACCGGAGATTCAAACGAAAATCTTTGAATTAGCTCAACAATCAATAATTAGTTGTAAGATTGAGAAAGATATTGCTACATTTTTGAAAAAGGAATTGGATCAAATTTATGGTCCAACTTGGCATGTTATTGTCGGAAGAAGTTTTGGAAGTTATGTTACTCATGAACAAGGGTATTTTATCTATTTTTATATTGGTGATTTAGCATTCTTGATATTTAAAAGTGGTTAATTATTTATTTAAAAAAATTAATATACATATTCTATTAACTTATATAACTTACTGTAATTTTTCAGTTTGACCTCCAAATAATGTAAATACAGGAGCATCTAATCTATCTCTACCCTTTAAGAAATCCAATTCCATGACAAATAAATATTCCTTAATATTAGCACCGGTTAATTTTGCCAATTCTCCAGCACCAAAGGCACTACCACCAGTAGCTAAAATATCATCAACAATTAAAACATTAGCACCCTTTGGAATAACATCTTGTTGAAGTTCAAATTCATCTGAACCATATTCTTTTTGAAATTCAACATGATAAGTAGGACCAGGTAATTTCCCGGGTTTTCTAACTGGGACAAATCCGGCATTTAAAGCAAGGGCTAAGGCAGGACCAAATAAAAATCCTCGACTTTCTAATCCAATAACATAATCAATAGATTGTTCACCTACATGCAATTGAAAAGCACGAACCAATTTCTTGAAAAGATCAGGTTTAGTGAAGATTGGAAGAAAATCTTCAAAAAGAATACCTTCTTGAGGGAAGTTTGGGAATTGCTTTAAGTTAGCCTTTAATTCAGTGGCCAATTCAATGATTTCTTGTTGAGTTGAAGACATAGTATCTTATGTATCTATTATATAATTAAATATGTCAAAAAAAAGAAAAGAATCGATATTGTTTTTTATTCTTTTTCATAGGCACAAAATCGGAGATGTGATGGAAGGGCAAAAAAAAGATCCATGTGGGCCGCACGAGCAATTTCGTTATCTCCATTGCCGTAGAACCGTAGACTGTTTCTTGTTACTGTAGTCTCAAGCAGATGGTGTTAGTCTTAGCGAGATATACATACATGCTTGCAATCTAACTGCGTTTGATTTTGTTGTTGCATCTCACATACGTATGGTATCCTCAACTTGGATCCTCGTCAATGTCTATATTCGTTGAATGCGCGAGACATTCTTGGCAATTCATAAGGACACGAGCCGAGCTTTTCGTAGTGCGTTCCTCGAAAGCCACAGCCTGTAGTGGTTCATATCCAATGAGAACGTAAACATGAGCATTAACCAAATATGGATCTACAACAATTCAAGTAAACTCTCACGCTATAGATATGGTCTCATTTCAAGCCAAATTCACAAAGTGATAACACGAGCACTATAAGTTAAGCATTATGTACATATTTAAGTTATACCTTCATATTCCTTTCGTTGTTGTTAACCGTTCGTACTTGACGTTGGTTCATTCTAAGCTGAAAAAAAATCGGTGTACGCGTTCTCACTGTACAAAAAATTATTTCGCGCCTTTTTCTAAGCGCCAAAATGTAAACAAGTTTCTTAAACTACGTACATCTTGTACATACCACTTGTTCAATATGACGAATCTCGATGAGTCTACAGAGGAGATAAATCGCCGGTTCGGAATCCCCAATCTTAATAATCATCGAAAATCCACAATTCCCGACTTGACCCTTGCCCTATCTGATGATGATGAAGATCTTGACTTTGATAAAGATCTTGGATTAAACCTGTCGGGGATTCTTGGTTCCAATACCCCAAACAAAAGATATTCTCCTGGTAAGAAAAAGGGAGTGTTATCGTCATCTCCTCCTAAACGTGTAAGTAACGATTATCAAGATCATATCTTTAGAATGAGGTCAAATCCACCCAGTCCAGTTAAAGTCAAGACCAAACCAACAAGAAGAACCTTGTTTGATGATGAACTTAATGAATCTACTGATAAATTTGAATATAAAGATACTCATGCTGATCTTGGTGATATAGGGGCTAGAAAAATCAAGGCAGCAATTGATGGATTAAACAATAAGGAAAAAGATAAACATGAGGTGAAGTATCGTGATTTATATAATGATAAAGATAAATTAGCCACTCAATTACTTATTATAAATTCTGATTTAATCAAGGAGAATTCAAGGTTAAGAAACATTGAACAAAAGAATAATGACAAGATTATGGATTTACAGAATTGGATTACTGGATTACAAGAGAAAACTAAAAAATATAAACAACTTTATCTTAAGTCTCATAGGAAACTTAATGATTTAGATCAAGATAGAACACAAGAGGTTCAGGAAATTGAAGAAAAAGTAATAGAAAAACCCCAACTTGAACTGAAGAAAAATGAGTCAATCGGTATATCATTAGAAGATGTGAAATTACTCTTTGAAAAATTGAATAATTCAATTGATAAACTTGCAAATACAGGTAATAAAGAAACAAAGTTTACAATCGACGAGAAGGATTTAAGTGTTATTTATGAAGAACTTGTAAGGAAAGTCAAGGAGAAACAAGCCTTTGAACCTCCACAACAATATTTTAATACCCGAGATGAGCCATCCAACCTACCCTTTACTGCTACCGCTGCACCCACATCCACATCCGCACCAGAACCCATATCAGTTCCTCCACCCAGTCGCGTATATGAACAACCTCCAGTTCCAGCTGCTGCTTCGGTACATATTCCCTCAAATGTTCCCGCTGCTACAGCCCCTGCTACTTCGCAAGCATCCGCGCCTGCTCCCATGCCTACTGCTTATGCTCCTGCACAAACTCCTGCACCTGGTCCAATTGCTCCTGCCCAAGCTGTTACAGCTGGCCCAATTCCTAGTAATTATGCTTCCACCCAAGCTTCTACATCTGTTCCAACTCATACTCCTAGTACTGCTTCTCAAGAACCCAACCCACAAGTTCAAAAATCTACCAAAAATCCGACCAATGAATCTTCAATCACGAGCGAACAAATTAACCAATTTATAAAAGCATTAACCAGTCATGGATTGACCCAAAACAATGATGATCCCCATATTTATGTGGATTGCAGAGTTTGCTTTAATTCAAAAGAAAAGAATAACATTGATAAAAATGGAATGTGTAAAAGATGTACTAAAGAAGTGTTAACTGCTGATACTACTTTGAATAAATTAGGTGGAGAATGGTTGCCTTTGTAAGTTTATAATTTTTACTTTATGATATCTGGATATATTAGAAATAAACGAGTTGGCTTCACTTGTAGAATACCCGTTTAATTGTAAATTCTTGTTAATTTTGCAGAAATTTTTGGCTGCGAATTTCAACGCGAAATGCACATTGGAAAATAAACGAGGATTAGCCAATGGCAGAAAATCTAAACCAAATACGATACAAAAGTTAAATATAGTGCGTCGACGCTGGAGGAGGTATTCAGAGAAGAGGAGTTGTTTCATTTTAATATGTCAAACGAGCATATGACATATAACCGTTTGCCGAAAACTTTGGAGTGGTGAGATTTTTTTAGTAGATTGTGACACAAATCTGACATATTATTAATGAAATGGCGCCAGAGTTGGGGTATCATCGACTGGAATGAGACGAACAACAGGTTGCCATGTTGACTGAACTAACAGGCTATGTAGGCCAACTGTTTCAAAGGATTTGTAAATAACAACAAAAACAAGAAATTACAACAAAGGGATTAAAAGTCTAATCTAAAATCTATTGATGACAAAGAATCTCGGGATATCACCTGAAATTTATATAATTTGAATTTCTCCAACTCGTGGGGGTCCAAGACAAATAAATCAGCCAAAGGCACATTTCAAACAATTTAAGTGATGGTGCTTTTTGTCTGTTTACTATTCGGCCTAATTAGGAAACTTCTCGGTCTTTTTCCGCAGTTGAATTGAATGCAAAAAAGAAAAATAACAACCAAAACTATTACGCGTAAAAAAAAATACGCAAACAAGAAAGACACCACAAAAAAATACTACCTACAACCAGAGAAATCGGGAACTAATTGAATGATCTAACGTGGCGGCGGGATATTTCTAACCAGTATAATTGAATTTCTAACATGACCCACCCCAGTGTCGCAAACCTTGGTAAAAACAGTAACCTAAAATAGGCGTCTTTGAAAACAAACATAATATCTTGCATGATCTACAAACCGAAGCGGGAAAGAACCAGAAGACGGAATAGAATTAGCGGATGTGGGGCGCTAGAGTTGTTAATATAAATTTCATTTCAAGTGTGTTATTTTTTGGGGGGTTAGTAAATTGCCAGATAGGTCAAAAATTAAAATATTATTCATTTTGCTTTTTAGAGATTATTTGTGTAATCCACCAAAATAACCAGTACAATAGTAACATGTAAAAAAAGAAAAAGAAAATTGCCAATCTACGTTTCGTCTTTTTCTTCCCCCTAAACATACATTACACGGACGACGTAGTTGGTTGTTCGTAAGTTTTAGTTCTTTTCTATTTTTAAATTTTATGCAGGAGATCTTGATCTCTAGTTTTAGCGTCAGTTGTTTGGTCAGTTTTACCCTACACGCTTTTTTACATTGGCTAAAATTTTATTTTGTATTGTTATTTTTTTCTCTGTTTTTTAACTGCGATATCTAAATTTTACCTTGTTAAAGTATTTGCTGAGATTTGAAACTTGTGTTTGTTCTTGTTCTGTGTTTGGAAAAGGAGACGTTTTTAGGAAACATCAAAAATTAACCCGAATTGCTTTTTCATAACTTCCAATCACTTTCTTTTTGTTTTATGTTGAAACACTATTACTACTATTCCCTATAGTCAACCACAAGAACATTACTATTGCCTCTACCCCCTTTTTTTCTTTCTTTGCATATATCAACTATCTAGTTACTATTCATTCAGCATATACACATTTCCTTAGGACCCATACATACCATGTCCCAAACTACCATTAATAATGAGAATGACTTTAGAATAACAAGATCCAATAAACAACTTCTACAGCAACAGCAACAGCAGCAACAACAACAACAGGACAAGGATAAACAATCAGTTTTTGTTAAACCCGTGACATCCTCGGATAAACCATCCCTGGACTCCTCAAATGAACTAGTATCTACTACTCGTCAATATTTGGGAGACGTATCAAACCAGTATATCACTACCAAACAAAATCAGATACAACAACAACAACCTAAAACCACCCAACTCAAGAGGAAACCATTTATATTACAAGAACAACAACCTAAAAAGGAAATACCAATTGCATCAGATTCTTTGGCAGTTCCTGCCAGACTTCCCCAAAAGAGGCAAGCTACTGAATCTTCCACTAATCTAGTTGAACAATTAAAAGTACCCCAAATATCATCACAAGCCATTGCTGCTAGTAACATCAATAAAAAGACTCGATTGATTGATTATGAATGGCAAGATTTAGATGAAGAAGATTTGGATGATCCACTTATGGCCAGTGAATATGTAAATGAAATTTTCAAGTATTTTTATGAATTAGAACAAAGAATGTTACCTGATCCACAATATTTATTTCAACAGAAACATTTAAAACCAAAAATGAGATCAATTTTAGTTGATTGGTTAGTGGAAATGCATGTTAAATTTAGACTTCTTCCTGAAAGTCTTTATCTTGCCATAAATATCATGGATAGATTCATGTCGATTGAAGTAGTCCAAATTGATAAATTACAATTGTTAGCTACCGGGTCATTATTTATAGCTGCTAAATATGAAGAAGTCTTTTCTCCGCTGGTTAAAAATTATGCATATTTCACTGATGGTTCATATACCGAAGAAGAAATCTTACAAGCAGAAAAATATATTCTTACAATTTTAAACTTTGATTTAAATTACCCAAATCCAATGAATTTCTTACGAAGAATATCCAAAGCCGATGACTATGACGTCCAATCAAGAACGCTTGGGAAATATCTTTTAGAAATAACAATAATAGATTATAAATTTATAGGCATGGCCCCATCTTTATGTTGTGCATCTGCAATGTATTTGGCTCGACTTATATTAGGTAAATCACCAGTATGGAATGGGAATTTGATTCATTATAGTGGAGGATATCGATTGAGTGATATGAGAACGTGTATTGATTTAATCTTTCAATATTTAATTGGACCGATTGAACATGATGAATTTTATAAGAAATATAGTGCTAGAAAATTCATGAAGGCAAGTTTGTTATGTCGAAGTTGGGCGAAAAAGTTTCATAGTGAGGGAAAGACTTTATTAGATGAGAAAACTTCAACCCATAGATTGACCCTAACATAGAGAAGCTGTCACTTTTAATATTTTTTATATATGTATATTACTTCCCTCTTTTTTTTGTTAGCATATTTTATACACACACAAGCAGAGAGTAATTAATTTTTGCACCTTAACCAATCCTTTACCCAAATATTTGTCTGCGCGTATAATAATTTCAAAACGCGCGTTATTTTTATTTCTTCAAATTTTCAAAACAAACAGAGAAGACTTTTAGTTTATACAGATTAAGTCTAAGCAAAATATGTTCTCGGAATCGTCTTTCCTTATAGTCAAATCTGACCAGCTAATTGATACAGACAGTCTAGTCCAACTCCTCAAGTCAAATAATGCCACTGAAGTGTTCATCAAACATGATTTTGACACCAAAAATTATCTTGACCCGAAACCTCAAATTACTCACATCATAACCGAATCAGTTGAATTCGTAGAATACGAACTTGCAGTTAAATCAATGATTCCAATAACAACCCCTCAATGGATCCATGATTGTATATCCCAACTGAAAATTCAAAATATTAAAACTTATAATCCTGATCCAAAATATTTCTTTAGGGATTGTTTTATATGTTGTGCGGATAATTTACCTGAGGGGGATAAAGAAATTATTTATGGTACTACCAGTGCATTTGGTGCGGGTTATTTAGACGTTTTGACCAAATACACTACCCATTTAATTGCCGTGGATTTAACTAATGAAAAGTCAATTGTTGCCAATAGTGTTATTAATTCTAAAATTAAAATTGTGGTTCCGGAATGGATAGATCATTGTATGACTTTGGGAAGGAAATTGAATGAAGACGATTATTTATTGCCAAACCCTAAGATATTGCTGAACGGATGGACACCGCCACCACCAGCTAGTACTTTAACTCAGGAAGATTATATCCCACAGGGTTATACAAAATGTCCCTTGTTAAAGCAAAAGAAAGTATACCTCAGCCAAGACTATAATCTTTCCAAAAGACAAAACTTGGCTATTTGTAAATATTTGGAATCTCATGAAGCTATAGTATGTGAGAAATTCACACCTGATATCGATATATATTTAGGAAAATATCGAAATGGTGATGCTTATGTTCAAAGTTGTCAAAACCAAAATATAATAGTAGGTACTCTTGCCTATTTGTACAATTTAATAATCACCAATAAATGGATATTACCAATAAATTCCCATTTACTTCATTATCCAATCCCTATAAATCCAATACCTCAATTCCAAAATTTAAAAATATCAATTTCTAATTATTCCGGTGATTCTCGAACTTATCTTGCCCGATTAATTACAATCATGGGAGGTCAATTCACGAAAACCTTAACTAAGGAAAATGATTATCTTGTATGTGCAAAACCAGAGGGAAAGAAATATTTAACTGCTAAGGAGAAATGGATTGACGACATTACTGGGGAGCCAATAGTCAAGATTGTTAATCATGTTTGGGTTGAAGAATGTTTTACCCAATGGGAATTACAAGATCTGAATCAACAGAAGTATAAACAGGGGAATAGTTTTATCGAGTCATTAGTAGGGAACACTAAACTTGATCCAGAAGTCTTGAAACAATGGTATGAAAACGAGGAGGATATTCCTGAAGAGGCCAAGATTGATGATAGTATGAGTGAAGATGAAAGCACGCAAAGAAAGAGAAAACAAGAAGAGGTAGAAGTGGTTGATCTTTCCCAGGAGGATAAATCGGAAACAAATTCCCCTGGAACCACGAATCAAACAACTATAAGATCAGTCAGTTCAAGTCCAAAGACATCTCCAGAACAAAACCTTCATACTTCTCGTAGATCAGCTGCGAAAAAAGCCGCTGCAAAACTTCATGAAGATATGTCTGATTTAAATAAATATCAACAAATGACCAAGAGTTCACGAAAAATGAAACAATACATGACGGAATTAGAACAATTGACCTCATCACCAACCAAGGAAGTACATGTTTCCTCTATTTCTGATCCTACTCTCGCTCCCCCCACGAAGAAACTTAAACTTAATAATAAATGTGAAGTCATTGCCATTATGACTGGATGTGAATCAATTATCGATCTTTCCCTAACTGACATTAAAAACTTACAAAATATAGCTGGTATTGAAATAATCTCCGATTTATCAATTAAGCTTCCGAATACTTTAATTGCCCCCAAGATTTTACGAACGGAGAAATTCTTACGTAGTTTGGCTAAAGTTGACCAAATAATTCATCCAAACTACTTAATCGATGTTCTTAATCAGGAAAACCCAGTTAGGATTACTGATTATGCCTTGGATAAAGTCACAAAGATAGTTGAATTGGGAGAAAATGGATTACATAATTTATTATCATCACCTAATAAGGGGAAATTATTCCAAGATCTAACATTCAATTTATCGACAAATTTAAATGGTGGTGTTGATGTAATTGCGAGAATTTTACAAGAACATGGAATGAAAAGTTTTAAAGAAATTAAACTGACGGTAAATTTATCCAAAAATCTAGGCGATACTTATATTGAATCAAATAATTCAATAGTTTTAATTGCTAACAAGACTAAAGATACGAAATTAATCACTAGTTTTAAAAAGCAAATTAAAAATGGAATTGTGCTTGAATGGGATTGGTGTGTTAAATCAATCTTTAACATGCGTTTACAAAACTTGGAAGATTTTAAATTGTAAATTACTTAAAATCAATCAATTTTCTTTAATATACACATTACTATATAAAAATAACACTAGGTAGAAAACAAAAATCAACAAAGAGCGCCGTAGTAAAAAAACTAAATATCTATCAAACTAGGTCCATCATTAGCTCTTCGCGGTTGCGTTTGGGCATTTCCAAACCCATACCCAGTATAAGCAGCATTAATAGCAGCTTGTGGTTGTTGCTGTTGTGGAGGCTGTTGTTGTTGATATCCAATTCCAGTATTAAGGAATGGATTACCGGTTGCATTTGAACTCAATCTTTGATTATCATTGGTTTGTTGTTTGTATCCCGTACCACTGGAGTTTATAAAATTTTCAGTCTTGGTATATTGATGAGGAATTCTTGAGGCACCTACATTACCAAATGTATCAAGACCAGTACCTTGAGCTAACAAATCATTTAATTCGGAATGGGTTTCGTTGAATTTGGATGATGATGTTGATGCAGTTTGTGGAGTGACTTGTGGCTGAGTAAAGAATTGAGTTTGTTGTTGTGGCTGTTGGTGTTGTTGTTGAGCCATGTCGTTCAAAGTTTGAGTTTTTACTGGAGATGCAGGTTCTGGACGGGAACTAGATAACGCAAATGGATTATTAGAGCCAGTCTTTAAAGGTTGAACTTGTTCTTGTTGTTGGGGTTGACCATAATTGAAACCAGTAAATTGGTTAGGTTGGAATTGTGGTTGTTGTAACTGTTGCTGTTGTTGAAGGTAAGCTTGTTGTTGTTGTTGCTGTTGAAGATAAGCTTGTTGTTGCTGTTGTTGATATAAACCAGTATCCATTGCATTTTGAATTGGATTACCAAACATATCAAATTGCTGTGGTTGTTGACCATACATTTGCTGTTGTTGAGGTTGATAATAACCAGTAGCAACATAATATTGTGGTTGTTGATACGCAGTATCATCACTTAAATCCAATAAATTATTGCCATGTTTTTGTTTTCTCATTTCCTCTTCTTCCATAGACAATTTAAGAGCAGCTTCTAAATCAGGATCAGTTTCATCTTGTTGTTGACGATTTTGTTCTTCTTCAGCAGTTATTTTAGATAATTCAAGAGCACGTTGTAAATCAGCATCATATGGCTCACTACCTCTTCTGGAACGCCCAGTATTTCTTCTTGGTCTCCTTCTTTCCCTTCTATCATCATCATTATCGAAATCACTATTTCCATTTCTACCTTTATTAGCAGCAGCCGCGCGTTCCATTCTTAATCTCTCATCATCACGTAAAAGGGAAACCAATTCCTTAGCCTTGACTCTAATAAGAGCACCTTGATCTACACCTTGTTCGTCTAAATGGATGAATTCACGTAATGTCTTCACAATATAAAGGTTATCTTTGGCCCACAAGACACATTTATCAGAACCATATCTAACTAAATAATCTAAAACTGTAAGGGATTTAGCAACATGTCTCCAATATTTACCTTTATCATTAAGACGACGATCCAACATATCCATCACTTCCAAGAATTCAGTTTGAGATTGATAAGTAAATGATGCAATTTCTTCCATGTCATAAGTAGTAGGACCAGTTGCGTCATTCGCAGTGGCTTTTCTAACAAGAATTTGAGCAGATGAGTAACCATTTGCTACATTTTTAATGGAACGAACTATTTTAGACATATTTGATCTAGTTTATTTTCTATATGATTGAAGTTGGTGTAATAACTATTCACGTCCAAGGTGGCAGTGTGGGTACGACTGTGTATGAAGGAGGGGTAACTGTCAAGTGTAGGAATTGACAGCTAATATTTTTCTATAATCCAATAGATCTATGCTATGAAACCTGTAGTCTAAGACACTTGTTTATATAAGTTTCACTCAAGGTGATGGCGAATTTGAATGATTTGATTATCGGTTAAATCAGGCAACATCAACGTTAAGTTTTAAGGAAAGTTTATTTCTTTTTCTAGCAACGTCAAAGCGGAAATCAAAATTTGTGTGGCGCACGACGTTTGATTTATAACATTTACCACATTTTCTTGTGGGGGTGCAAAATTCGTCTAATTACCAATCTTCGCTTTAGTATTATGAACAAATACATGAACTGAAAGTTAGGCGAGAAGAGGTCTCTATAGTTGACTACAACTGAATTCTTTTATCTTCTTAAAACTCCAATATAGTATTACTCTCCGTGAATCCCGATTAGAAAAAGAGAACTGGAAAATAATCTATTCGGCTGTGTCAAAATTTCTTAGCATGCTGATACATTTAAAGATGAAATAAATTTAAATTTGATGCTAATTCCCCCTTTATCAGAATGAAATGCAAGCTGGTGCAGGAGTAGGTACAGTCGAGTAACAGACGGCACAGTTTGTTGAATTTGAAAAAATCCGTTTGCTACACTACAATCCTATTAAGAATCATTTTGTTCTTCACATTGCGGTTCCAATATTTTTTTCTCTCAACGTATATGCCATAACAGTCTTGAATTCGGGCTAGATAATACCTTTAAGTGCACATAAATCCCATGTAAATCTGTATAATTTGATTTGTATTTGTCGTGAAAGTTCAAATTTTTTGCATTAGATAGTTTCCAGTTAATATATATAATTAAACACAGAGGGGCAAACCAATCAAGTCTTTCCGACGCATAGTATTCTGTTACTGAACTATTAAATTAGCATAAAGGTTGTATTCCTTGAATAGGAATATTATGAGACTATATCTAGGAGGGTCATCAATGAATATACCTGAATCTTCAACCACAAGGGATCAAATCAATAAACCGACTTCAATAAAAATATGAATTCTAACGCTTTCATTATCGGACAAATGGTACCGAGAAACACAGTATTTAAAACATAAAATCATGTCTGGGAAGAAATTGATCTGACTCTATTAACCTGTCAAGGAGTTATTAAGAACAATATGTTCCATAAAGTAATGATTATTTGCTTCACTTTCCATTGAAACTTTAGGAGCTAGTTAGTATTTGAAGCAATCTGGAGGCGTTTTATCTAGTTCTAGAGTAAAACCTAAGCCAATCAGGCAATGGCAGCCAAGAACAAAACATCCGGAGGAAATTTGGCCCACATTCTCCCACATAAATTGTTGCTTTAAAAGTGGTTCCGTTCCCTGGGACTTCCCCATTCTCATTGTACATGAACCATTTTGTCGTTTTTGGAGAGTTGCTTGATCTATTCGAGCAAGGGTTGTCTACTGAATGGGTTTAACATTTTAGTTTCGAAAATATAGTTCTTTGCAATGAGATTCTTAACTCTAAGAACGAGTTGCAAAAAAATTAACTTGGACATAAAATACCCAAAATGCAAAAAAGTGGAAATTAACCAGTATTTGGACCTCCTAACAAAGACTCTCTTCCAAAGTACAATGTCCAATTAATTTTCGGATTTAATTGCCATACTCGGCTGCAAAAAAAGGCTAAAGAAAAATGGAACAAAATTGCGTTACATTAAATCCGAGAAGACAGCTTCCGGATATAATCGATCACCAATCGAGTTAACCTTATACCCTTATTTTTTAAATTATTGGTTATGTAATTGTAATGGGTTACGATTCCTTTAACAGCAACCGACTCACTCTTTAGTAATAGAAGTCAATCGGACCTTGGTCTAGAGTTAATCGTTTTTCCGGATTTATTTTTCTTTACGACGGGGATACGACAAAAGCTAACGCCGAGAGCACAAAAATGACCAGTTTTCTGAAAATAATCGGATTTGCGATCTAGCAATAACACCCGAATTATGAATTATCACCTCGATAATTGCTATCATAATGTCAACTTTGAAGCTCTAAAAAGTATATTTTAACCGGAAAAGAAGGTTCTAATCGGAAAAGTAGGTTTTAATTGAAGATTTTGCCGCTTTGCACTTTTCCGCTTTCCTCCGCAATCACTCTTTCTCGATTAGTTGTATAGCCTTTTGGATAACCATGCCAAAGACAAGGCGAATCGAACCAGTAACAGGCAGAGGTATAAGTACTGGTTACAGAAATCGTTCCTGTTTTATTCCCCTGTTAACTCTGGCATTATCTTCATCATCATACCACAAGTTAAAAAAAAAACTTCTTTGATGAAGGTATTTTCAATATCTTCAATAATACGCGAATGATAGATATTTCAAGCGAACAACGCATGATTTTTAAAAATGCGGCTATTATTTGTAATTTGAAGGTGATCAATTAGCTGATGCAATTCTAAGGGGTACGAGGGGGCTAATACTGTCTTTCTTACTACAAAATTTATATATTCCCTCAGCTTAACCATCAAACTTTTTGACAGATCGGTATTTGCGGGAAATTAATCATTACAATTACATAACCAAGAAGAAGAAACGTTATCTTTATAATTATTGCGAACTGTCAGTGTGAGTCAAACGGGAGGAGAACCCACATCGGTCCAGCCGGTCCTTTTTACTAATGCTTAGTCTGGTTATTTTCTGTAATATTTTTAAGATTTTGTTTCTTTTTGCAACGAAATTTGAATTTTTATGCAGGGAACTTGAAATAGCAATAGCGCGGGTAGAATACTCTTATAGAAACCGCTATTTTGCGTTTTTTACTAAAATCCGAAACCAGGCCTTTGTGAAATTTTTTTCGTTAACAATAGATTTTTTCTAAACAATGAAATAGAAAACATGATCATAGAACTTGGTAAGCCTTCCAAATACAGGTGGGGAAGGGGTAAGTTTATCTACAGGGCGTGAAATCCACACCCCAATTAAGAAGTGCTTGCGAGAATTCCCTATCAACCCCTTGTTCTGGATAAGCTGTTCTGCAATTCGAAGAATCTAGACATGATCAACTTTTAAGTCCACAGAGTTGAAAAGGAAGTATTTCCGATGATATTATTTTTTTAATGACTGCTCAGGGCTTTGGGTGGAGTTTGTGTAATCGGACAATCGTTAACTCCCATAATTGGCCTTATAGCCGCGCCTGCGGAAATAAGCACCCATATTTTTTTCGGGTCTGATGATTATTAATGGTAAAAAATAATCTTAGAATTGAAACGTTCTCCTGCAGGTCTACTTATATAAAAATAAATCTCTCTGTCGTTTAGAAATATATAAGAATCTACTTGTCACTTAGCAAAGTCATAAAAAAGAAAATTAATAATTTCAATTCTATTCAATAAATATATATTCTTTGGTTGTGTTATAGTAAAAATGTTCAGCAAGATAATCGGAGTTAGTTACATAAAGAACAAACTCACCCATTCAAACTCATCATCCTCATTACCACAAGAGTCACCCTCGCCACTGCGAAACTCAACCTCTTCACAACGACCCCGAACAAGAGCATCATTACCTTCAACTGACGATATACCAAGACGCAAATCAACTAAGAAACATAAAACTCCAACTACAATCAATAGAGCACAAGTGCAACAATCAATACCTTCGTCAATGGCACTTACTGGTAAGGTAAGGCGACAAAATAGTCTGCCAGTTGTCCCTACAATGCATACCGAAGAAACATATGAATCTATACTTCCAAGACACTCACCATCTTTGTCTTCTTCTCCGTCCTCATCTTCGTCATTTGCAATCGGCTCGCCAGCCCTTGATGAAAACTATACTACATCTAATGTGCATATGTTTGATGGTCAAGATAATTTTCTTTTTCTGAATGACTTGACCATCGATATGAATTTGAAGTTGGTCAGTACGAATCTTTCTACAGGAGATGGTCATAGTATTAAAGGTGCGACAAATGTAAATGATGACGTGTGGAGTTATAATCCCGAAGATGGGCACACAGTATATGTTTCAGACAAGAAAAAGCTGGTTAGGTTTCTGTGATTCAGACTGTGCTAAGGTTTCTGTGATCCAGGCTGTGTGTTCCGTTTCAACACTATGTACCTACTGTCGTATAGTCGATTTCAAAAGGGCGACATTTTAGCATACTGTGCATAAGATCATGATCAAGGTAAATTGGGGGTGGATAAAAAATAAAGAAAAAAAATAAGTTTAGAATAATAGAATGTCAGGTGACTCAAATTAGGGTCACGCGGTTGAACCTCAATTTGCACCTAAATATTTAGATGTCTTCATATGTGTAAGAAATATGCAGACCTACACCCACTTCAAATGAGAAGTGATTTTACGAATTATTATTATTTTGGGATATATCATGTATAATGTTTATAGTATGTAAATATATGAGATCCTAAAAATAGACCTTAGATTTAATACTCCTGACATAAAAAGCTTGGAAGATTTACGTGTTTGGTTAGGAACCTACACGATAAATATTCTAAACGATCAAGCTTGGCATGAATGTGTCCTCTTTTTTTACTTCGCGAACTAAACGACGATACTGTTTTTTAGTAACTCTTCGAAAGAATTGAAGTTTAAAGTTACATCGCGGAATACGAGTTCTGACTTTGTTATTCGTAAAAATATCAATCCATATGTAAATATTCTAAAAGTTACAGAATTTTGTCAGTGAATTTGCAACAGTTGCGGGGTCCAAACCACCCCCACAAAAATTAGCGGCCGCTTCTTACCAAAAAGGAAGTAAATACAAGAGTTCTTGCATACCAACACCAAAATAGTGTTGAAAGAGGGAAATGCATAGCCCATTCTATGTGGTATTTTGATGTTAACATTAGCTCTTTGAACACAAAACTCAAAAGCTACCATCTCCGAAATAAACTCTAATAATTCATTGCGAGCTAATAGGACATTGTTAAAACTGATGAGAGAAGGATTGCATGGGAATGACTCAACCCTTATTTTTCTGTTCTCTGTTTAGTGACACTTTATTACTCACAGATTACGTAAACAAGAGCAATTAGATAAGCCGGAATTATTTGGATAAAATCTCCCTGATAAGCCTCAAGCTTTAGCCATACTATTGAGCGGGGATTCAAAGGATAAAGTAGCCATGTGGATCATGTTTAGCTTTCTGGCAGGAGTTAATGTACAATGTCTAATATTCTAACTTTCTTCCAATTGGACCTCTTTTTCTTGTCAAGTGGTCGAGTTCCTGCTAGTTTATACGCTAGAAATTTGATAAGCACCGGAACAAACTTTTATCGATTTGCTGGTTTATTTGTACGTTCTAGAAAACGCAACCAGAAAAACAAAACCCGTTGTAAATTTGAGACACTGTCACGGTAATTAACACCGGGCTTTTTATTACGCCTTTTCCAAAATCCGTACCCATTTAGGGCTCCACACAAATCTGCAAATATGTGTATGACCCCTCACAGTATAATAGCAGCCAGGCTGAACTATGTAGTTAGGAATTACCAGCCTTGTCGAAATGAGAGCAAACTGGCAACTGTGATAGCGATTGCTGAACCTAAAATAGAGCTGGACTATATTTCAGAAAAATTTGGATATGATCTTGAGAAACAAATAGATCAAAAACCATTTAAATCAACCAGAAAACTAATGTTGTTTGTGCATATTATTGTATCGGTTATTTTACTATTCATGATATTTGTCCATTGGGATAGATATCTGCCTAGTCAAAGGAATTATGCTGGGACTAAATGATTCAAGGTTTCAAATAAAATAAAGAAAGCAAAACAATATAGAAGTTACCAGCGGGTAATGTGCTAGATTTGCTAGTCAAGTTTGTCCAAATATCGACCGAATATACATCTGATAATAACTCAATGCATACATTTTGCTAGATAGCAAATACTCTCTAGTGGTGATAATACATAATCACCGATCTAATATATAAAAAGAGCAAAGTAAAATGTTCAATTACGTTCAAATTACATCAAAATTACCAATGAATTGAATCAATCTTATATTTCTCAATTAGTAGATGTTCCTATTGAGATCTTTTTCTTCTCTAGATCTTGCCAAGCTTTTTTAATAGCTTTTCAGCAACTCCTTTTCGTAGTTTGGAACCTCTTTCACAATTCTAGCAATCCTTTCACTATTAAACAAACGCAAGGAGGAAGAGTTGAGAATTTAACAAATACTCAGTGAACGGAATAGAAACTACCGCTTTTGGAAATTCCCGCGAATCTGTAGACGGAATCTACGCCCCAGTATATATATCGATAGATAATGAGAAAATGAAACTGTTCTAATATCCATTGAAGTAAAACAAACCAGTTCAAATGAGATTAGCATCCTCCTTGGCACCATTGCTATTTAGGAATGCTCTTGGCCAACAGCAAGTATTTCCAAACGAAGAACATTCCGCGGTTTCACTTGTTGATCATTTATATGGAGATATTGTACATGATGAGCATAGTTTAAATCATCGTCAATCTCTTGTCAATCTGGGTTCAATGTCATTGAATATCCTTGAAAACAAGGAATTAGATTATAACGAGAAATCTTTTAATTACTATTTAGCAATGAGGTCTCAGTTAAACCTTCCTGATAAGGATGATACTTCTGATATACAATCTGATCAGAATATGTTCGGAGGTATTCTCACGTATGCACATTTCCCCCATTTCAATTGTTTTGATCCGGAATTGTACCATGATAACGAACTAGATATTGCTATTGTAGGAGCACCATTTGATACTGGTGTATCCTATCGTCCAGGTGCCCGGTTCGGACCTGAAGCGATAAGGAGCAGCGCGAGAAGATTAGGTGGAGCACCAATAGATAAGAAACGTAAGGGGAAGAAATATCCTCGTGACCCATATGACTTAACAACTCATGATTTTAAGATTGTTGATTGTGGAGATGTGACAATGACACCATTTGACAACCGTATTGCTTTGAATCAATTATATCGAGGTTTACGAGCAATCCATAAACATACACCTGGTAGTACTAAACGTGAGCATCCCAAGATTATTACTATGGGAGGTGATCATACAATTACGCTTATGGCTTTGAAGTCAATTAGGGAAAGACTTGGGAAACCAGTAAATGTGATCCATTTTGATTCACATATTGATACTTGGGATCCTACTGTATTAGGGGGTGGGATTACCGATTATATGAAATTAAACCATGGCACATTCTTACATTATGCTCATGAATTAGGATATATTAATGCCACGGGAAATTACCATGTTGGAATAAGAGCACCTTTAATAGATAGTGTTTATGATACTGAGCATGATTCCGAGTGTGGGTTTGCTATTATAAGAGCAGATGATATTGATAAAGTTGGAGTACAAGGTATTATCAGTAATTTGCGAAATGCATTTGGTACAGAAGATCCAGTATATATTTCTGTCGACATTGATGTCTTGGATCCTGCAACTGCTCCAGGTACAGGAACAATGGAAATTGGAGGGTTTACTGGCAGAGAATTATTAAGTATTTTACGGGGGCTTAAGGGGATAAATTTAGTTGGTGCAGATGTTGTAGAAGTTAGTCCTCCATATGATACCAATTCAGAAATCACTAGTTTGGCAGCAACTACAGTTATTGATTCATTCTTAGAATTAATGATTAATCAATCAACCAAGTGATCAATCTAGAGTAGAAGTAAAATAGTTTCTTTGGATAGTTTATAAATTTTAGTACAGATCTACCAATAGGTGACACAATCGTGCGGCTCTATTTACTTTTCCCAATTAGGCCAATTGCTCGGCACTTATTTTTTGCGAGGGGTGAAAAATAAGAAAAATCGCTAAAAATAACCCTAAAGGGCCAGGAAAGCAAAACCCCAAAATTTGAAATGACAGTGACGGTAAGAAGGGCTACTACTGGTACCAGCCATAAAAACGGGGGTTATATTAATTACTTACTGTTTTAAATGAAACGGACAAAGTAAAAGGATTGACAACTTCAGCTTCTCGAATATACCTTTAGTGGCTATTTTTCATTTCTTTTTCTAAGGAGTTTACTTGATCGAAGAAAAATATTGAAAAAATAAAATCAAGGGAAAACAAAAATAGCAACATAATTAAAGTTTTTAAAATCTAATGTATAGACTTCACTAGTATACTACAACTGAAATTCCTTTGAATCCTTCGCCACTACTGCTTTTGTAGATTGACATCTTCTTATCGATAGCGTCATATTGTCATAGCCATAATATCACAAAACCAAATCGCATTCCACCCCCACACGGCTCCCTGTTAGTGCGACATCGAACAATAGGAAAATCCCACTTTTAGTCCCAGCAACACAAATCCACAACAACAAAAAAAAGGAGCTCTTAACTTTTAAATAGCCCCCTTAATTGCTTTTCTACACTTACACCAACAGGAACTCTTGTCCATCCAAATATTAACATTTAATACATTCGTTTAACTACTTTATAGAGGAGAATTCGCGTTTTGCAATGACGCGAGATTTAACATCGAATACTCCCTTAATGTCTCTGGAGCAGGAGTTGGAAGACAATTTTGATAGCCAGAATAATCCCTTTGAATTCACAGACAGCAATGAAGTAACCAGTTCGTATAGTTCTGGTTCTGCTGGAGAAATCTCTTCAATAGCAGGAACACCACCTAATACTGATAATGCTCGTAGTACTGGAGAGAGAGGATATGGACAAGGTCAATTCACTGGATTTAATTTCTCCAGTAACGAACATTTATTAAATCATGATAGTTCATCACAAGACAGTACCAGACAGCAACAACAACAACAAATGAGGACGGTTGCACCAACTTCGCTTCCCAATCGGTCATATATGTCTGAATCTAATATGAGCATACTGGGAACACCTGCGGGTTACGATAGATATCCAACCATGGGAAATGGTAATGCTAATAGCAATGGTAATGGTAATGGGAACACCAATGTCCTTCCTAGATTAGCTTCAAGTGGATCATTTACTCCTACTAAAGACGGTTCCGATGGTAGTTCATTCGTTTCAAACAACAACAATAACAATCGTTATTTTGATTTCAGTCCATTTGGAGGATATCCCGCAAGCTCGTTTCCCTTACATATAGATGAAAAAGAACCCGATGACTATTTACATAATCCAGATCCAGTGCACGATGCTCTTTATGATAAACATAGATTTTGGAATGATTTGAAAAATGCTGATAAAAGATCAGCTTGGGGTTTGGCTGGATTTCTTATATTACTTACTGCTGCAGTTGGTGTTTTTATTATTTTACCAGTATTAACCTTTACTGGAGTTGAAGTTCATCGGGCCCCTCAAGAATATGAAATTTTAACAAATTATCAATATCCTATGTTGAGTGCTATAAGGCAAAACTTGGTAGATCCAGATACTCCGCAGGACGCCTTAACAATGACAGCTAAAGATGGATCCCAATGGGTTTTAGTATTTAGTGATGAGTTTAATGCTGAAGGTAGAACATTTTATGAAGGTGATGATCAATTCTTTACTGCCCCAGATTTAAATTATGCTGCTACCAGAGATTTAGAATGGTATGACCCCGATGCAGCAACTACAGCTGATGGAACTCTTCAACTTCGAATGGATGCATTTAGTAATCATGATTTGTTTTATAGATCAGGAATGGTCCAAACTTGGAATAAGTTTTGTTTCACTCAAGGTAAAATTGTAATGTCGGCCCGACTCCCCAATTATGGAACTGTTTCTGGTTTATGGCCCGGGATGTGGACAATGGGGAATTTGGGTAGGCCTGGTTATTTGGCAAGTACTGAAGGTGTTTGGCCCTATTCTTATAATTCATGTGATGCAGGTATTACTCCTAATCAATCTTCAACCGATGGAATTTCATATTTACCAGGTCAACGGTTAAATTCATGTACATGTAAAGGAGAATCCCATCCAAACCCTGGAGTAGGTCGAGGTGCTCCTGAAATTGATGTTATCGAAGCTGCTATAGGTACTGATCCCACAGGTAAAACTCCCAATATTGGTGTTGCATCTCAATCACTTCAATTAGCTCCATTTGATATTTGGTATATGCCTGATTATTCATATATTGAAATTTATAATGCATCAGTGACAACTATGAATACCTATGCTGGAGGTCCATTTCAACAAGCTCTTTCAGGAACGACTACTTTAAATTCTTCATGGTATGAATTTGGACCTTTTGAACATAATTTCCAAACATTCGGATTTGAATATTTAAATGATGATAACACGGGATATTTAACTTGGTTTGTTGGTCAAGATCCTACATTTACCGTATATCCTCAATCATTACATCCTAATGGGAACGTTGGGTGGAGACATCTCTCGAAAGAACCAATGTCTATTGTTATGAATTTAGGTATATCTAATAGTTGGGCATATATAGATTGGCCTTCGATTAATTTCCCCACCACATTTAGAATTGATTATGTTCGAGTGTATCAACCTAAGGATCAGATTAATGTTGGATGTGATCCTCCTGATTATCCTACATATGATTATATTCAACAACATTTGAATATTTTTCAAAATAATAATTTGACATTATTTGAACAAGGTGGATATACTTTCCCCAAGAATAAGTTAACTGGATGTTAATAAATTGTACGTTTGTTTGGAAGACTTTTCGTTTCTTATAGATTTGTTTTAATTTACCCCCGTTTATTGTTATATATAGTTTTTTTGTAAAAAAAATAAATTCAGGACATTTCTTTGATATTAATAGCAATTTGAGAAACTGTGAGATAGTTAGACGAGAAAATGAGGGGTTATGATACCCATTATTTTTTTTCAAGGGAAACCATCGTGAAACCTTCGGAGTGTGTTCGGAGTTTTCGGAGATAGCTAATGGGGTTAACACTTTAAATTAACAATTCTAACACGTAATGCGAAGATATAATCGTGGCTTTAACGTTGAAAAGTTCGATGAGCAATTAAGAGGTGCAATTAATACTGTGCAACGCAATCATTGCTGTTAGATATGAGAATTTCAAGAGAAAATTTCATTGAATCCAAGTAGTTCCCTACAGCATAAAAGCAATATCTACGATATATCTTCGTCATATTCGTATCCCTTAATACCAAGGTTAGACAATCTCTACAAAACCGGGGGTAAATGTAAGGAGGGGAACAGGTGCAGCCAGAAAAAAAGTTCAGCCTAGATCCCCCTCAGATCTTAGAAAAAATTAAAATGTTAGCAGCCGTTCATAGTCTTTTCTATTTATATTATACCTGACCAATTTTTAATTTTAGATTCAGTTGCTATAATTACCGCATGACTCCAACCTCGACAGACGCCTTCGAATCTGCAGCCATTTGTTGACTAATTGCAAGTGCATCTGAACCAACTGTTACTAATATGTTCAGATTATCCCCTCCAAATTAACGTCATGCATTTTTCTGGTAAAAAATATATAACCCATCACTTGTCTAGAACAATACAGCTCCAGATCTATTGACAAAGGAGTAGAATAATACAATTGCCATTTCATAGAAAGCCTTACTTGAAACAAAGGGGGTGAAAATTTACAAAAATTTACAAAAAAATAAATAAATAATATATTTGAGCATCACGAATTTTACGAGGGATGATGTAGTTAATACTTGCTTATCTGAGATGAGACACCGCCTTTTTAAACCCCTCGATTTTTCAGAATTGAATTTGTTTTCATGTAGTTAGTATCCACATTCGTTCTACAAAACTCAATCGCTTAAACGTTTAATTTAACATCCGTTTACCCAGATATCTAACCAAACGCAGCAACCAGATCTTTTTTCAGAAAGGCTTAAACATTTCGCACCCAATTAAGTGAACCAAAGGTTAGTAGCAATACATTGTAGAAGGCCCTTTATATCTGACTCCTATCATCGCTTGAGTTTATATTCTTGCAAAGATAAGTAATTAATCGAGAAGTGTATACTATGTCATATCGTGATTTAACGTCAAATAGTTCTGGTTCTCCAGAAAACCAAGATGATATTATTGAAAATCCGAATATAGAATTCCATAATCCATTTGAAGGTGAGTTCATAGGATCAATTGAATTCACTGATCCTTCACAAATCTCCTCAAATGAAGAAATACCACCATTCAATGGTCGAAATTTCAGTGTTGGTAGTAATAATAGTTTCCATTTCCCCAAACAATTCCATAGTTCATTATCGACTGAAGAAAATCGACAAATATCTCAAAAGTTATTAGATGAATATCGATATCGTAATGATGATGATCGATATGCTAAAGTTCTGCAACCTTTACATTTTGATAGATATCCATCCATGGCTGGTACCCATCGAGTTTCCACCAATGCTATACCGGTAGCGGCATATTATAGACATTCAGCCCTGGGGAGTGATTCAACTAAATCTAGAAGTTCGGATTCAAGTCCGAAAAAGGAATCAATTTCAAATACAAGCACATCAAGTAACAGTTTATCACTTGATTGGAACCCCTTTGGAGGATATCCCGCAAGCTCATTTCCCCTACATATCGATGAAAAAGAACCAGATGATTACATACACAATCCTGATCCAGTTCATGATATAATATACGATAAGAATAGATTTAAGCACGATTTGAAACATGCTGATAGGAGAACAATTTTGGGATTATTTGGATTTACAGTTTTACTTATGATGGCAGCAGGTGTATTTATAGTAGTTCCAGTATTAACATTTGCCAATGTTGAACCTCATCCTCCACCCATAGCGTATGATTACTATCCTATATTAACCCATTATTCATATCCAGTATTACTGGCTATTAGAACTGATCTTGTTGATCCAGACACCCCTGAAGAAGCGTTAACTATGATAGCAAGAGATAATACTACTTGGGTGTTAGTATTCAGTGATGAGTTCAACGCAGAGGGGAGAACATTCTACCCGGGTGATGATCAGTTTTTCACTGCACCAGATTTACACTATGGAGCTACAAACGATTTAGAATGGTATGATCCAGATGCAGTTACTACGGCCAATGGCACACTTGTGCTTCGTATGGATGCTTTCAATAACCATGATCTATTTTATAGATCCGGGATGTTACAATCTTGGAATAAATTCTGTTTCACTCAGGGAAAAATCGTAATGTCGGCATTATTACCCAATTATGGGAACTATAGTGGATTATGGCCGGGATTATGGACCATGGGGAATTTAGGTAGACCAGGATATTTAGCCAGTACCGAAGGAATATGGCCCTATTCATACAATTCATGTGATGCCGGGATAACACCTAATCAATCTTCAGTTGATGGTATTAGCTATCTACCAGGCCAACGGTTAAATGTATGTACTTGCCCCGGAGAAGATCATCCTAACCCTGGTGTTGGTAGAGGCGCACCTGAAATTGATCTTATTGAAGGTACTGTAAGTACAGACGCTCTTCATTTTGGAATTGCTTCTCAATCTTTACAAGTTGCTCCATTTGATATTTGGTATATGCCAGATTATAGTTGGGTAGAAATTTTCAATTCTTCAGTGACAACCATGAATACATATGCTGGAGGACCTTTCCAGCAAGCAGTTTCAGCCACGACTATTTTAAATGATACTTGGTTTGAATTTGGTGATGGTGTAAGAAATTATCAGAAATATGCATTGGAATATATAAATGATGATGTTAATGGATATATTCGGTGGTTTGTAGGTGATGAACCTACATTGACCATGTACGTACAGGCATTACACCCCAATGGGAATATCGGACAACGTCCGATAAGTAAAGAACCAATGTCAATGGTTATGAATTTAGGAATATCGAATAGTTGGACATATATAGAATGGATGAATTTATATTTCCCCATGACGTTCAGAATTGATTATGTTAGGGTATATCAACCTAAGGATCAGATCAATGTAGGTTGTGAACCTCCGGGGTATCCTACTCAAGAATATATTAATAATCATGCGAATATTTATAATAATGCTAATTTAACATTGTTTGAAGAAGGTGGGTATACATTTCCCAAACATAAACTATTTGGGTGTTAACATATATATTTATTTAATACAGTTTGTTTATCTAAAGTAAGGTCCATATACATTCCAGATCTTATTAACAAGATTTAATTTTGTAGTTATATCAAATTCAGTGTTATTTAACTCATTCAAATCGCGTATCCAATCTTCATGTAAACTCTTTGGGATAATTAAATCAGAACTAACGATTAAATTAATAATTTCAATTAACAATTCTCCTTCAAATTGATCGTTTTGACCTTTCCCTTGACTTAACAACACCAATAAATTCTCAATATTATTCAAAGATTTCAAACAAACAATATTCAATTGTTTACCATTGACGGTAATTGGCACAGGACTAGTGATATACTTGTAAACTTGATATAATATAAACAAAGAAGGACTCATTGAAACAAATCCAAATACTAGTTGTTGTGATTTCAATACTTTATCAATTCCATTCACGGCAACACCACCATCGACTTTCCCCTTTTGAATTTGTATAAGTAATAATCGAAGTAATGATCCGGAGAGAGTATATCTTATTGGATTTCTAATTTCATTTTCATATCTCGTCATAATAAGACTTAGGTCTCCATTTGAAACATCCTGTTTGATAATCTCAGGTGTCACTTCAAGGTGATTATCTTGAGCAAATTCTAAAATCATGCGTTCAAGAGAATTAAAATCTGATTTTAAACTGTCTTTGGTGGTGATTGTTAATTCATCATCTCGTTTAAGTATGTTTATAATCTCAGATATTGGTCTAATAACCCAATTCTTGAAAAATCCAATAATGGGTTGGATCCCATTCTCAGCTATCCAATCCATTATTTCAAATCTGTTATTATATGCATTCAATAATTCAAATGGTCCATATCGTAAAAGTATAGCCAACACAACCCAATATCTAACTGTAAACGAAGGTTTATCGGTGTCTTTATATCTATTGTTTACATCAAATTCAACAATTGAGTCCATTATAGTCGAAATTTGATCAAATTCCTTAACATTCACTTGTAAGTTCAAATTCAGTTCAAGTGAATTCAAAATAGTTTGTTTATCATTTAAATCGGTCTTAACCAACGAATCAATCTTGGCAATATTAACATCAATTTCATGTTTGATAACTTTTAATTTAGATTTAATATCATTATCAGCGGTAATTAAGGGGAATCTAAGAATAAATTTCACAGCATTTTTGTACCAACTTGTAGAAGAAGACCAAGTAGATTTAGTAATAAACGACACGGACGGAACTTCTTTCACAAACATACTATGAACCGTTCTGGCAACAACACGATATAATGCACTTGAATAATATTTGACAAGAGTCCATGTTCCATAAACTTCGTTGTCTTCTTCAGTTCCTGGAGTATCACTGATCGGAGCATATGCCTTATCGTTAAACTCTTTAGTATCTAAAACGTCACTGGCTTTACTGAAAACGTTCTTAGCAAAAGTGAATAACTTAATAGGTGAGATTTGAATGAAATATATAAATTTATTATAATTTGAATTGTGAATATTTTCCCAATATACTTGTTGATTCTTTAATACTAATGTCTTGTATATTAACGAACTGGAAAAACTTAAAGTCAGGAGTAGAATCATATAATTATTGACCAATTCAACCGTAGTTGAATTAACCTGATCTAATTGAGTAGACACCGCTCCTAGTTCATATTTGGCAAATTTCTGATAAATCTTCCTTACTTTTGGTAATCCAATTGTGGAGAAATTATCAAACCTAAAGTTTTCACAATCAAATAGAAAATACAATTCACCAAATGCTTCTTGAATAGCATTGAAATTGACCGAATCTTCACTTGAAATTGCAATTGTACCTTGTTGCAATTGATTAGAATATTGCGACAACTCTTCAGATATGAATAATTTAGTGAGCAAGTTTAACTCATTGACTTTCTGTTTGATCCTTAAGGAAATTCGATTGTTATTGTTAATCTCCTTGAGAACCTTGGTTGACTTTCTAGAGCCTGGTGAAAGGCCCAATGACAAGAATTCCATGGTTGGTTGGTGCTTGGAGTAAAGCAAATCGGGTAGCAATGGTACCATTTTTTTTTGCTCGTACAGAGATCTGGTTTCGTTTGCTTTGCTCCCCCACGTCGCAGATTGGGGGACGATTTAGAAGGCAAAACTTCTACTACGTTACTACAGTGTATATAATATGTGTATAAGTTTAATTTTTCGTTACTTATTCTAACCTCTAATCATCTTCAGTAGCTTTATCATTTAAGACACCTGAATCTTGAATCAAAGAATTAACTTGATTATCATTCCAAATCTTATGAATTACTTTTCCAGCTTCAACTTTACTTAAACTTAAAGTAGCAAATTCCAATTTTTCACTATTTATATTAGAAGCATCCATTGTCTTTGACAATACTTTAATTGCCAATTCACAAGCTTCCTTTAATGACATGTCATCTTTATAATCTTTCTTCAACAAAGTTTGCGCGGCAGAATTATTAGCACCAATACTAGTAGCTTTCCAACCAGAATAATTCCCTGAGGGGTTGGAAGTAAATAATTGAAATTGATATCTATCATCATAACCAGCGTATAAGAAACTAACCCCAAATGGTCTTAATCCACCATGTTGAGTATATCCTTGTTTCACATCACATACTCGTTTAATTAAAATCTCACACGGGATTTGTTCATTATATGTTTTCAAATACAGTTGAGCATTAACTCGAGCATTATTAACTAAAATTGATGCATCAGCAGTCATACCAGCAACAGCACATATCATATTATCATTAATAATATATAATTTTTCAGCTGATCCATCATTATCTAATAATTTGGATGTGACTTTCTTTTCACATGCTAATACTACACCCTCAGATGATAATATACCTATGGCTGTACCGGCCATTGATATAGCTTCTTGAGCATATTCAACCTGATATAATCTACCTTCAGGTGAGAAAATCGTAGTTCTCGAATCGTATCTTCTAGACATGATGACTTATAATGGCTATAGTGTTCAATTGTATAATTGACCTGTTTTGTAGTGTATTTCTCAGGGCAGCTGAAATCGATTAACTGTTCTTTCAAATTATAGTGGCAATATTGAGGTCGAGCTTCTTTTTTCTCCAGTGTGTCTGTAGAGGAACTGAGATTTTTTTTCGCCTTCTTGAGATTTGAATGTCCCAAAAAAATGTTAGATGTCGCGAACTAACAGAAAATATTTTGCGACAATATATTTGACATTCTGGGTCAGGTTTTAGTCACTCAATTGCCTTCGTAAATCTTTGAGATCTCCCGAGAAATATCGTTTCCAATTAATTCAAAACCTGAAAGAACGGTCGGGAAATCGATCATACCAATTATATATCATTATCTGATTCGGAATGGTTCATAAATTATCGAATCCAAGAACTAGCAATCAATTACTAACACTAGAATATTCGGCTGTTTTGCTAGTAGTAGATCTGTCAATTTTCAAACAATAAAAAACTTACATAGTTAATGCTTTTCCATATTCGCATATAGCAATATAGTCAAATTTTCGGTTAAGTGTTTTAGGTGAAAGCCGTGTATTCCCGTCTAAACTCCTGAAGAAAAAGTATGGAAAAAAACTAATCCGTCTAAACTCCGGAAGAAAAATACATCAGAAATATGCTAAATCCGTCTAAAATCCGGATGGGAGAAATCAACTAAATTTGAAGCCTAGATCTGGTAATAATTGCAGCAATGCATCTTCATAAGCCCCAAAATATCATCCAAAAGAGGTAGTACTCTTAAATCAAAAATTTGGCCAACTAATTGAACAAAACTTGCAACTTCAAATCCGACTATATACAGTGCAAAAATCACCCAATGGTTGAAAATGTTGCAAAAAAAATATTTACGTTTGTTCTAATTTTCCACTTTAAATTTCAATGTTTGTGTGACTCTCTATATAAACATGGGTAATTTTCACCTCTAACAAATTAACGTTTTGTTTCTATTAACTAATTATGGACGAAACAACTTCCTTAGAGTTGGGGAATGATGAGTATAAGCCCCAGAAGAGGCTTTTGACTTTCCTCTTTTCCAAGCGGGAATATCCAATTCCTAAGCCTGAAGAGCGTGAATTGCATCCTGAACAAAGTGCCAACTTTATTTCCAAATTATTTTTTTGGTGGCTCTTGCCAATTATGAAAGTGGGATATGCTCGAACTTTGCAACCAAATGATTTATGGTTATTGACTGATGATTTAAAAGTTGAAAACTACACCGACTTATTTTATGACTATTTAGGACAAATTAAGATTAAATCTCAACAAAAACATATTCTCAATAAGTGCAAAGTAAGAAATGAATCTATTGAAAACAGTTCCAGGTGTGCTGAAGATGATTTGAAAGATTTTATATTATCTAAATGGGATATTGCCCTTGTTGTATTCTTCACTTTCCAAAGACGGTTAATAACTGGTACTATTTTATCTATTGTTGCACTTTGTGCTATGGCATTTACACCCTTGTTGACAAAGTATCTTATTAGGTACGTTGAAGCTAGAACTTTTGGCCTTGAAAGTAGTGTTGGTAAGAGTATCGGGTATTCCATTGGATTGGCCTTGTTGATGTTCCTTTCAGGGGTCACGATTAATCATTACTTTTATCGAGGTTTACTTGTTGGGGGTTCCACTAAAGCATTATTGACCAATGCAATTTTAACAAAGTCACTTAAATTAAATGCCGAAGGTCGTCATAAATTTCCAACTGGTAAAATTACATCCATAATTACAACTGATTTAGCTAGAATAGAAATCGCCTTGCTTTTCCAACCACTTATTGTTGGACTTCCAGCAGCTGCTATTATCGCTATTGTTATATTAATTGTCAATATCGGCGTTTCTGCGCTTGTTGGTATTGCCACATTTATATTGTTTTTAGGTTTGATTTCAATCGGTGCTAAGAAACTATTTTCGTACAGAGATGAAGTTAGTAAGATTACTGATAGACGAGTTCATTTAATGAAGGAAATCCTTAATAATTTAAAAATGATTAAATTTTATTGTTGGGAACGCCCATACCATAACAAAGTGATTAAAGTTCGTAATCAAGAAGTTGATATTATCTTAAAGATACAAACATTAAGAAATGTAATTTATTCCCTAGCAATGACTTTGAATGGTACTTCATCCATGACTGCCTTTTTGGTGTTGTATGGCCTTAAGGGGAAAACGGCAAATCCTGCTAATATCTTTTCATCGGTGTCTTCATTTGAAATGTTGTCCTTCTTTATATTCTTCCTCCCACAAGCATTGTCTACTAGTGCAGATATGCTCATGGGATTCCAAAGAGTGGGTGAATTACTTTCTGCGCCAGAGGAAGAAAGGTATGACAATTATTATATCAATCATGACATCAAAGATAAAGTTGCTATGAGTGTTGCTAACGGTTACTTCAACTGGGAGAATTTCGAAGATGATAATGATGATGAAAGTGATCAAGAAGTTGACTTGACCAAGATTAAATCAAGGAAGGAAAGAAAGAGAATCAAGAAGGAAATCAAAGAAAGAACTGAAAAGAAAAAGGAAATCCAGAAGGATAAAGAAGAACGGGAAAAGGATCTCGTGAAGCTTGGTATTAAATCTGAAACCACATTCAAGGGATTGAAAGGAATCAATTTAACAATAAAAAAAGGTGAGTTTATTGTGATTACTGGTTTAGTTGGATCTGGAAAGTCTTCCTTGTTGAATGCAATTGCTGGATTTATGAAGTGTGGTTCTGGTGAGATTGATACCAATGGTTCTTTGTTGTTATGTGGTAATCCTTGGATACAAAACAGTACTATTAGAGAAAACATTTTATTTGGATCTGAATTCAACCAAGAATTTTATGATAAAGTTATCTATGCCTGTTCTTTACACATTGATTTGGATAATTTACCTGGTGGTGATTTCACTGAAGTTGGCGAGAAGGGTATTACTTTATCTGGTGGTCAAAAGGCTAGAATAAACTTGGCTCGGGCCATCTATGCCAATAAGAGCATAATTTTGATGGATGATGTTCTAAGTGCAGTTGATTCTCGTGTAGGTAGACATATCCTTAATCAATGTTTGCTTGGCTTGTTGAAGGAAAAGACTCGGGTTTTGGCTACCCACCAATTATCTTTGATTGGACAAGCTGATAGGATTATATTTGTGAATGGTGATGGTACTATTGATATTGGTACAATGTCTGATTTAATTTCAACTAATCAAGACTTCAATAATCTTATGACTTTTAGTAAAACTGAAGAAGATGAGGATGACAGTATTGTTAATGAGAAAACTAACATTGTTGTCAGTTCAGAAGAAGTAGATGACACTGCTTTGAACTATAAGCTTAATAAAGATGCTTCCAAGGGAAAGATCATTTCAGATGAAGAGAGGGCAGTCAATCAAATCAAGAATGAAGTTTATATGAATTATATCAAGTATGGTTCTGGTAAATTAACCATCTGGGGATTTCTTATTTTATTTATTCTAGTTTTGGCTATAGCTACATTCTGTGCAATCTTCACCAATACTTGGCTTTCATTTTGGATTTCTAAGAAGTTTCCAGAAAAGTCAAATGGGTTCTATATTGGAATATATGTTATGTTCAATGTTCTATCTCCCATTTTCCTTACTATTTCATTTGTTGTTTTGATTACAATGTCTACCATATCAGCCAAGAATTTGAATTTAAAAGCCATTAACAATATTTTATACACGCCGATGAAGTTCTTGGACACCACTCCAATGGGTAGAATATTAAACCGGTTCACCAAAGATACAGATGTTTTAGATAATGAAATAAGTGAAAATTTAAGACTTTTTTGCAACAGTGCTGCACAATTAGTTGGTATTATTGTACTTATTGTTATATACATTCCTTGGATTGCAATTGCATTACCTGTGGTTGGATTTGTTTTCATTTTAATTGCTAATTATTATCAAGCATCTAATCGTGAAGTTAAAAGATTAGAAGCTATTCTTCGATCATTTGTGTTTAATAACGTTAATGAAGTGCTAAGTGGTATTGGAACAATTAAAGCATACAAGTGTCAAACTAGGTTTTCCCAAATTAGCAATGAGTTGGTTAATAAGGCTAACGAGGCTACCTTTATAGTATTTGCAAATCAGAGATGGATTGGGATCCATTTGGAAATAGTAGCTAGTTGTTTTGTTTGCTTAGTTTCATTATTGTGTTGTTTTAAGGTGTTTGATCTTGATCCTGCTTCTGTTGGGTTGTTGATGACTTATACTATAAGCATTGCTTCCGAGTTGTCAAGTATAATCCGAACATTCACAGAAGTCGAGAACTATATGAACTCAGTGGAAAGATTGTGTCACTATGCCTTGAAATTACCACAAGAGGCATCATATACTATTGATTCAACCGAACCACCCAAGAATTGGCCCCGGGAAGGTGTAATTGAGTTTCTGAATGTCAATATGAAGTATAGATTAGAATTACCTTTAATCCTTAAGGACTTATCATTTAAAGTCGAATCATGTGAGAAGATTGGTATTTGTGGTAGAACCGGTGCTGGCAAATCATCAATCATGACTGCTTTATATCGTTTGTGTGAATTGGAAAGTGGTAGAATCATGGTTGATGGGATTGATATTTCCAAGATTGGGTTGAAATCATTACGTGAAAAATTGTCGATTATTCCTCAAGATCCAGTATTATTCAATGGTACTATCAGAACCAACTTAGATCCGTTTAATGAACACCTGGATGAATCATTATGGAACGCTTTGAAAAGATCAGGTATTTTAACTGAAACTGAATTGGAAGATGCAAAAAGATTAGACAAGTCTACTCGGAGCGAAAACTTGCCTAAATTTCATTTGGATAAAGTAGTTGAATCAGAAGGTGAGAATTTTTCACTTGGTGAAAGACAATTGGTATCATTTGCCCGGGCACTAGTCAGAGAATCTAAGGTTTTAATCCTTGATGAAGCTACTTCATCTGTTGATTATGAAACTGATTCTAAAATTCAAAAGACAATCGCTAGTGAATTTTCTAATTGTACAATTTTATGTATTGCTCATAGATTGAAGACTATTGTTGGTTATGATCGAATCATAGTCATGGATAAGGGACAAGTTAAAGAATTTGAATCTCCTTGGAAATTGTTTAATAATCCTGAAAGTTTGTTTCGGGAAATGTGTGATAAGTCAAATATCACAGCTGAAGATTTTGTATATAGAGATTAAGTTAGTAGTTTTGTATAAAATAAAAGTCTTACCGTTCATATAACCTCTAAAGTAATCTTCAGGAATCTTACCAATAAATATATTTGCGCTAGCAAGGCAATGTTGAAAGCTTTCAGAGGAACAAAGTCAGTCATACAAGATTAAAGTCGCGAAATATCGAAATATCATTTGCGACATTTAACATTTTTCTGTATCATGCGCAAAGGAATTATCGGACTGATCTACTATTACTTATTTACCCAGCAAATAGCACATATTATCAAATGAGACTATTTATAAGTTCATTGAATACACCGATAGGGTATTCCACTCCACCATTCCCGTCATTATTTTGGCCCCTAGGTCCAACCAAAGCAGCATATCAACAAGCATTCTTATATTACACCATAGACATTTGGAAATTCACGGTATGGTGGACATTAATATTATTTGGAGGATTATATACCATAGTAGGTGTGATTGCCGCGATAAGTAGTCTACTTAATAAACCACGTAATAATCAATCGAAAATCAAAGGTGGATTAGAAATTATATTTTTTATAACTATGATTTTTTGTTATTTACTTGTTGGGTTAACTCGTGGGTTTTGTAGTGGCGCTGTTATTGGGATTATTGTGGCTGCGGTTTATCAAGCTGGGACTTTAACTATGAGTACTTGGGTTCCTATGACTTGGGCTATTGCTCAAGTATTGTATGATATTGCCAGTTCATATCTGACTACTCTGATTATACTATGAGGTAATGTTTAATGTAAATAGAAAGCCAGTAACATAATAATTCTCATCACTTTTGAAGTATAGTAAGCATTAAGCCTATCAAAGTTAATATACCCTTAAAAAAGTGTTTGTAATCCTGCACACAAGCACGGGTATTATTTTTCCTATAAAACTTATCTCGAATGTTACGCCGCTGTTTAAGAACTATAGACACACGCTATGACATTGACACTGGAACGATTTGATATTGGATTCCTTTCGGTGAACCACTTAGCCACTACATTCACTAAACTTCAAACTTCTCCCAACAAAACAATCCATCAACATGAACTGACCGAGATAGCCATACATTGTCTTGAATTAATGGACAAATATCAAGCACTTCATCCATATTATGGTGATATGATTGCATACTTAAAATATTATGGTGTTGTTTCTAGGTTTGATATTGCATGGGCTAACCAAGTTGAAATTAAAAGTAAGGAAATTATTGAATTTGGTAAAGAGAAAATTCAACATATTACAAATACTACAAATGATGCTTTAGAACCCAAGGATTGTCACGAGTTGTTTGATTTGATTAAAAAATGTGTAATTACATTGTTCATTCAGAGGAATTATTCCGATGCTGATTATTATTTGAATAATTATGTTACTGTGGTTCAATTCCTGACCCAGCCTAAATTCCCCGAACAATTTAGAGATAATCGATATTTAGAATATTTATTTTTACAATATGCTATTAATATTTTCCAAACTATTTGGGTTGATGAAGGTAAGAATGCAGTTGTTGAGAATAAATTAGTATCTTCAAGTTCTTTCAAGCCTTTGGAGACGATTTTCAAGAAGGTTTCAACGTATTATACTAAAAATGAACCGTTAGTTATAGGTGAAAATGACACCTATGATGAGTTGCACTTTTATTGGATGATTAAGATTTTACATTTATATTTGTTATTTAAACAGTTTAAATTTATTCAATTTTTTGATGAATTTACAGTGTTGTTTATCGAGTATGAGAATAAAGCTGGTGCCAATTTAACTCCGTTGCAATTCTTTAGTGATTGTGGTTCAATTTTAAAATCAAATTTGTTATTAATGTTTGGTATTGTTTCAATATTTTTAAAACCAATTTGTTCACTCTCATTTATGAATGAAGATATGTTAATTGATTTATATAATGAAAATGAATCAAGTTTAGAATTTACCTTTTATAACCAGGTTTTAATTCCGTTGTCTAAACGTGAATTAGGTCAAGTACAACATACTTTATATTCCGATTCGGTTTTTCTTGATAGGTTGGTTGGTTATTTAGATATTAATTTCCCAGTTTCTGTGACTTTACAGGATTCATTTTTAGAATATATGAAGACAATTATTGATTTCAAGAATTTCCTAGTTATAATGTCGGTTACTAAACAAATTCCACGAACTAGAGTAATTGAATTGTTAGGATATGACCTATCTAATATTGAACAAATTAGTAAAGTATCAAACAATTTGATTGTTCTTGTTTCAGCGTTGGGTAAGACTGGAATACAATATCACGCGTCATCGGAGTTGTTTGTCCGGAGTGAGAAGGATAATCTGGCTCCAGAACTACAACAAGATTTACAAGATTTAAATAATGATGTGAAAGGAATGACATTATCAAGTATAATGACTTCGATTTTGATTGAAAAGTTCTATAATTAAACTGTTTTTAACCTTGATATAAGTTTCATGATATATAATCGGGCATCCAAAGGGTTAAATCTAACTTTGGACAAGTCAAAGTTGATTGTATCTTGGAATAGCAATTGATTTACAAGATAACAAGTTATCATGATTACATATACTCCACAATCATCGAAATTATGTTGTTGATCACATTTCATATGAACTATTTCAATTGGTTTGCCAGTTGACACAATACTTTTACATGATTGTAACCTTTTACGTAACTGATTCAACAACTTTGAAGTATCTTCATCTTCACTCGCCATTGAATCATATACATATAATTTATTTCCAAGAACGGAGAATAAAGTTAACGCCCAATGATCGCCAATATTCTCCTCTTCTAAATCTATACTATTAAAATCATCAATAAAATTAATTGGAATAAATATGAATTTCAGTTTACTTAATTCTTTTACAGGTAATATGTTTTCAAGATCTTGAGTCATTGGAAAATGTAAGAATAATTGAACTAACGAAGGATATAGTAATTGTACTTGATAACTAAACTGTCTATGGCCTGATTTAATAAATAATTGTTGGGTTAATTCATAGATTAACGAGATGTTGTTATCATTTAGCCATTCTCCAGGAAGTATATGCTCCAAGTCAGATTTATATAGTGCAATTGAATGATATTGAAATAATTTGAAATCCAGTTTTGTAGGTTTTGTAAGCTTTGAAAAAATTGATTTAATCTCAGATTTAACCAAGTAGGGGTTGAATTGGGGGATAGCTTCTGCTATGTTATTGTCTATGTCTTGCTGTCGTTGAATCTGTCGTTTTTTAGCAGCATTGATCTTTTTCGTCTGTCGAAGAGTTTTCTTTTCCAGTTTAGTTAATTTCTTCTTGTTCGGTATTTCAACTTCTACTGTCTCTTCGCGGGGTTCTTCGGGAAGGTACTCATCCCACGGCAATTGGTCGAATCCATTGGATATCAGTTTGTCGCTAGGTGGTATTGAGTCGGTTGAAATACTGTTATCGATACAAAATCCCTTGTTTTCATCATATATAATTGACATTTATTTAACTTGGAGTGAATATCGAGGGGAAGTAAAATAGTGAGAGAAAAAATAGTGATTTTGGCTCACTTTAGTTGCTTTGCATGGTTTTGGTGACGATCTAACTATTATTTCCTTAACTATCTTTTTAAATCCGGGTTTGAAGTAACAAAAGGTCAGTCGTGATATCAGTGAAAGCATAGTAGCCAAATAGGGTAACTTGATTTGAACCCCCTCTACCATAGTCAGCATTTTCTTTTTATCGCAGCCAATGTGGTTGAACCAGCAGCAGGGATCGGTCACAATGTATTTTTTTTCTGCAAAATCTGTCAAAATCTGAGACTTAAATCATATACTACTCCACGAACCAGATGTTCAAACTAACACCGTCTATATTCAGACGATTCATAAACCTCGATTCTCGTTCACCGCACCTCTCGGTATTAAGTGCAGGACAACCACTTCATGAAACAAGACCCCATTATCTCCCGCAACCCGGGTATTTAACACCTGCAATCCTGGCTCAAGAATATTATCAAAGACGTCTTGAACTTTCCCGACAAATGCCTGCGAAATCCATAGCTATAATCGTAGGAAACACGGTTAAATTCGCCTCGGGGAGTGTATTCTATGATTTCCAGCAAGATAATGACTTGTTTTACCTAACTGGATGGAATGAACCTGATGCAATTGCAATTATTGAAAAAAAAGGAGAGAATGAACAAGATGATGTTTTCTTACATATGTTAGTCCCACCTCGTGATCCAGGTAAGGAATTATGGGAGGGCCCCAAACTGGGATTAGAAGGAGCATATGAATATTTCAATGCTGATTTGGTCGAGGATATTTCTCGAGCTCCATTATATTTACAAAATCTAATTAAAAGTGATATTGATTTGATTTATTATGATAATAAATTTGAATCCAAAGTTGAAGAACCGATAAAACTGTTCTTTAGTATATTGGGGACATCTAATTTAAATGGAATAATTTCTAAAAGTAGTAAGAAAATCCTGCCATTATCTCCCAAAATTGCCGAGTTAAGAGCAGTTAAATCATCCGCCGAGATTAAAGTCATGCATGCTGCTGGTAAGATTTCCAGTCGAGCTATAAATAAAGCCATGGCTAGAGTTGGTTCGGAAGAACCCATAGTTAGTGAACGCACCTTAGCGAAATATTTAGAATATCAATTCGTCAAGGGAGGTTGTGATAAACAAGCATATATCCCCGTGGTAGCCAGTGGGAGAAACGCCCTCACGATCCATTATACCAGAAATGATGATTTGTTATACCGCGATGAAATGGTGTTTGTTGACGCTGGTGGGAAAATCGGTGGATATAACGCAGATATCTCACGAACATGGCCAAATTCACCTCGGGGGTTCACGGATCCACAACGAGATATTTACCAAGCTGTATTGAATACGAACAAGGCATGTATTGAGTTATGTGCTGAGTCCTTGGGTCGTTCCTTACATGATCTTCAAGATTTTGCTGTTAAACAATTAACTCAAGAATTGAATAATATCACCGGGTTTAATGTAAGCACTACGGAGGTGTCTCGTTACTTGTATCCTCATTATATAGGCCATCATTTAGGATTGGACCTTCATGATATACCAAGTTGTTCAAAATATAAATCTTTACTCGCGGGCAATGTCATTACTATTGAACCAGGATTATATATTCCGGAAGATGATAAATGGCCAAAACATTTCCAAGGAATTGGAGTAAGAGTTGAAGATGATATTGTTGTGGGTAAGACTGAAGATGGTATACTTAATTTAACTAGTGGTTGTGTTAAGGAAGTAGTTGATATTGAATCTTTAATTAGAGCAGGGAAATGTACTACTCCTGGTATAGATGATGAACTAGTTGTTCTTGACATTTAATACTTGTATATATATATATTAACTATTTACATTTTTTGAAAAAGTTTTGAATGTTCTAACGACCAATATTTAATAATAATGAATTTTTGGAACCTTCTTCTCCTTCTCCACCTTTACCATTTGGTAAATAAGTTACATTTGGAGAACGAGCTAAAGTTTCGGCAATTTGCTTAGAAGCTTCCAATCTTCTAATCATCAATAACCCATCTCCAGACTTAGCCAATGCCTTAGAAACAGCATCGGCAGATTCAGCTTCACCTTCAGCTCTAATAATAGAAGCCTTTTTTTCTTGTTCGGCTTTTTCAACTAAATATTTCGATCTTTCTGCATCTTGTTGAGCAATTTGTTTTTGTTCCACAGCTTTAGTAAACTCCCTACCAAATGTCATATGAGTAATTGAAACATCTTCCAATTGAATATTAAACTCATTAGCTCTTCTAGCCAACTCTTGTCTAATTCTAGCCGAGACAACTTCTCTTTGAGTAATCAATTCAGCAGCATCGAATTGAGCTACAATACTTTTCAAAATTTCATTTCCAATAGCAGGTAAGACCCTTTCATCATAGTCCAACCCTAATGATTGATAAATCTTGGGTAATTGACGAACTTCAGGTCTAGTTAAAACTCTCAATGTTAATGAAACATTTTGTAAATCCTTAGAACCAGTAGTGGTACTAATAATCTTGGGCTTGGTACGAACATCAAATATAACTGCTTTTTGTAACCAAGGAATTAAAAAATGTGTACCTTCACCAATTACATCCTTCTTCACCCCACTTAATCTATCAAATATAACTGCTCTTTTCCCACCTGGGACATCATACATGGCGGATTGCCCGAGTGCAATTGTTAAACCTACTGGTATAGCAATCTTGGAAATTACGTCGGCGATACGTTGTGACATTGTTGAGTTAAGTGATAGATCTATTGCTAACTGAAAACCCTTTTGCGAGCCCTTTTTTTTGGCTCTTAAATCGCCACTGGTGAAAAAAAAAACTGAGACTCGATTGTGCAAGACACTACTTTTTCTATGATTTTTGCATTTTTATACTACCGCTTTGCCTACGGTGCAACATTACTTAAAATAGACTAATAATCTACGTTTTGGGGTCATGTCATGATTTGGTGAAAAGATTAAGTTGGAAAAGGTTATTAAAATCAGCTATTTTAATTTTAAACTTAAAACTTTTGCAATTTTTCTCATGAATTATTGCAAAAAAAATTACAAAAAATTAAATTAAACTTCACCCTGCCTAAAAAATAGTATACTTGTATATTTTGATATATTGAAGGTTAATGTTTAAGCTAATAATTCTTGCATGATCATACTGAAGGTCTTCATGCGCTACCACTTACGCCGTTGATAGAATGTACAGTTTCAAAGGCACTTACTACAAGAGTAATAACATTCGCTTCATACTTTATGCTCTAGTTATTAAAGATGACATTCATTCGATTCTACCGTTGTAGTAAAACAGTAGCTGTTAAATTTATAAATTGTTGTATATAAACAAAGACAAGGACAACCTCTACCTTCCTTGCCCTCTTGGTAGCTCAGCTTAAAAAGTAGTTACAAAATGCAGCACTTCGGTCAATGTTGATCAATAAGATAGACTAAACTCCATGCAGATCCAGCGGCAATTGATCCAATTGCAACCATCTGGACCCCTTCAAATACCTTTTTCCTAGTTCCACATTCGTCACCTAAAGATATAGCGGTTTTTATATATCCAAAAATAAACAAAGTAATCAACATAACAATGACGGAAATAAGTAACCCAGTTTGAACATATGTGGTAAAGAAATAAGGTACTAATGGAACAAATCCACCAAAGAAATATGCTAATCCGATAGTTAAAGCTGATGTGAATTCTCTTCCCTCAGCCGGTTCTTCTAACCCTTTACCAAATCTAATTACAAAGTCAATAAGGTTTTTAGGATGAGCATCCAAATCTTTCAAGAATGAAATAATTGTAGATTCACTTGCTCCCAATTCAAACATTATTTCTGCAGCATCTTGATTAATCAATTCTGGTTTTCTAAAAAATTCCAATTTTTCCTTCTTTACTTGAGAATTATAATATTCAGATTCGGACTTAGCAGCAAGAAACCCACCTAAACCCATTGATATAGCACCAGCAATTAATTCTGCCATACCACCAGTAATAACCAATCGAGAATCTCCCAACGAAGACAACCCAGCGGTTAACGCAAATGGAACAGTTAATCCATCAGATAATCCAATAATCATATCTGACATGACACGAGGATCAAATTTATTGAAGAATCCAGTTATACCGTCTTGTGATTCCATATCTTTATTTTCCGATGAGGAAGCTATTGATGCAGCAGCATTGATCAATGCTTCCTGTATTGCCACTTCTTGGGCTCGATCAGGCCCATTACCATCATTGGTTGAACCGTATGGGGTCTGATTGTTATTTAATAATGCATTCGCACGCTCGTATTCTTCGTCTTCCGATGACGGTTTGGGGAATAGTTTTGTCAACTGATTTTTTATAGCGACTATTGACATTTTATGATATGTATGTGGGGTTAAGTGTGACACCTATGTGTTGTTGTATGTATACAGTAAATGGATTGGGGTTTATTTGTTTAAAAACAACAAGATGCAAAGGATTAAAAAACTAAAACCAAGTTTGATTTTCTAAATTCAACTTCTAAGATGAATCGATTAACAACTTTGCAAAAAGTCTGGGCATTGAAAATAAATTAAAAAGCTTTTTTTTTTTTTTTTTTTTAGTGGGATTTTATTTTTTGGCTTCTATTGGTGTTTTTGTGAATGCTTCAAATAAAATGCATCCAAACTACAGTATATCAAAATCATCTGATACATTTCTTTTTCCCTGATCGCTTTTAGTAAATCCGATGACGCTTGGGCGGTTCCGAGAACGTTAGTAATCTTTCAAACGAGATCTAAATAAAACCACGTTGGTTAGTTGATTCTGATGTTATATAAGTGACAGAGGGGTGTGTGAAATAACATTTTAAGAGCTGTCGCTTTGTCCCTTCATAGAACAATCTAATTTTTTCTCGATTGGAGCCGCCCAAGTTGCTGTGATCACGTGCCTGACATGATTACATTTGACCAAACTGTGATTGGGTGGTTTGTTTTTTCGGTCCGACTAAGCCGCAGAGGCAGATTTCTTGTGACAGATTTAAGCAAATAGCGCCAATGTTGGTATTGCTTATATATCAGCTACTGATAGTGGCTTAGAAGTAACAAAGCTCTAAGTGGTTAAAAATTTGAAGTAATATTACGTATTATCTCTACTGTCATAAGTTGGTACCTTTAAAAATGGGTCTTCTATATGGTTTACTCTACAGATAAGGCTCTTATCATACACATAGCAGATAGATTGTTTATTGAATCAACTTGATGTAGAAAATTTACTACCATATTTAGAAGAATATTGGTTCGAGAAGGCCTTTGTGGAACAAATTTCGATGTTTCGAAGATATCATTCAATTGATTCAAGATCCTTACTATCTTGCCATAGCCAAGTACTTCGCCACTAGTTTCGAGATTTTGTGTGTATCTTTTGCTTATTCAGAAATTATATACCTTGATGGTTGAGCTACTCCACCTCCCGCTTAAATCTAGAAACAATAGTTCAGTGTTTCTAATCACACTTTCTCATATTCTCATTAGTAGTTCATGGAGTCAACAAGCACACAGAACTCCCAGGGATTAATCAAAGCCCTATTACCGTACGCTTCAGCGAGTGTGGTACCACTTTGGAGTTAAAACTTGTTTTTATAATCTATGAATAAATAGACAATTTCATTTCGCTCAAAAATTCCCATACCTACACCAATATAATGTTGAAGTACAAACATCAACTATCTCTGATTACTTTTCTAGATTGTATTCATCACAACCAATTGCAAAACATTTGCAGCAAAACTGGAAAAAAATAAAAAATCTGAGCCATTACCCGGATCTAAACATCAACTTTTCAATACAAACAAAAATATGGAGATGCAATACTCTAGCTAGAACAGGAAGCAATTATGACAGAAGAACATAGCCAACCACTAGAAACAATCTATATAAACAATCTAAATGATAAGGTATCACTTTCAAAACTTAAGACTTCATTGGATTCCCTCTTCCAAAAATATGGCAAGATTCTTCAAATAACAGCACATAGAAACCTCAAGATGAAAGGCCAAGCATTCATAACTTATGAATCTAAGGAATCATCGGCCAAAGCCATGGAATTGCAGGATCATATCCTTTTCAGTAAACCCATTCGTATTACTTATGCCAAGGGAAATTCCGATGCATTGTATGAGCTCCATAATGAGACCGATAAGATTGAACAAAGAAAACAAGAGAAGGAGAAAGTCAACCGAAAGAGGAAATCAGCACCAGCAAGTAATAAACCAAAGAAAAAGACCAAAGTTGAAGATTGGAAAAGTTTACCTCCTAATAAGTTATTACTTATTCAGAATTTGAAGGTTGATGATAGTATCAAATTAACAGAATATTTTGAGCAATTTGAAGGATTCTTGAATGTGAGATTGCTCAAAGTGAGAAATCTAGCATTTGTTGAATTTGATAACGTAGAGAGCTCAACCAAATGCTTAGAAGCAGCTAACAATCAAGACTTACAAGGAAAGTTTGGCGGTGAGATCATACTATCTTTTGCCAAAAAGTGATGAAACAGATTTTCAAACTAAGCTTAATCACAAGCGATTTCGTTCTCATTAGACCCAGCCAAGGTTTAAATCAGGTAGAACTCCGGGTTGAAGGGTGAGTGGTCTTAGCTTCTCTTACGTCAACAATTAACGAACTAGAGCATTCTAAATAACGTCTTTGCAAAAGCATTCAATTAATACATAGAAAATATACAAGAAACTCGATAAATACTTACAACATGTAGTCTCTGTCAAACATCTGACTAAATGGTAAATCACCAAACATATCAAGCAGCACATCTTGACCCATTGGGAACCCATTTGTAACACCACCATTGCCGAAATTTTTAAAACTTGGACTTTCCGGAAACTTTTGATCAAAATCATTAGGAAACTTCCCTGGAGTAGCAGCTACTGAAGGAATAACACTTGCTCTTCTTGATTCAGGAGGAGGGAATCCAGACGTTTCTTGCTTCATGGTAAGCATTTGGAGCCACAAATTATCAATTTCTGAACTATTCTCCAAGTTCAACCCAAACTCTTTAGTATACGAATTGTCATTACCATTGCTATTGAGTGAAGTATTGGTTGGCAACGTGGTTGGTGTAGTTGCTAAATCAGAATTTCTCGATGTAGTGGTATCCAAAGAGTTTGTGCTAGGGGCCCGTTTGTATTGTTTATAACTAACGTCAGTGCAGAATTCACTGCCCATCATGCACACCTTTCCTAACTTAGACAAAGTACCTTCACACATTGAAACAAGTTCCTTGATCTGTTTAGTTGAATAGGCAGGAAGACCATTTCTTGGTGCATTCTCGAGACCGTCTTTATAGAAGTCCAATGTCGTGACTGTCTTTAATAGGTAGGTGTGCCCCTTTGTGATTCTCCAAGCATAGTAGTATCTTGTACTCAATTTTGATACCGCAGCAATAGAAAACTCAGCACATCGAGTAAGGCAGGAAGAAAGCTTGCAAAGCTCGGTATAGTATGCAAAATACAGTTGGTCAGAAGTACATTTGAGCTCGTGGTCGCTTCGCAGTTTTAAATAATAAACAGTAAAGTTGACACGGACAATCATGGCAAGATTAACTTGATTCAACTTATGGATGATCTGTTCTAATTTTGGATTAATCATCATATCACAGATCACTTCACTGTTACCCAAAAGTTCAAAGTAATGTGGCATCAAATCGGTACATGCAATCTTAATGATCTTCTTCAAGTAAAAGAAAGAAAGATCTAAATCAATAGGTTCATAATGGATAAATATATGGAAAAAAATAGAAACACAAAATGCCTTTAATGAAATGTAGAATTTGGTAGGAAAGTTCCTCACAAATATATGTGTGTCCTTGGTTGGTGGGTTCATGCAATCTTCCAACGAGCCATATTTCTGGGCCATCAATACTTCAAATTCACTAAGCAATTTACATAATTCTTCTAGTTTTGTCTTTCCGCGCACATTCAAAACTAACTTTATAATCTTATCTAAAATGGTTTGGAGATTGGTATACGAAGGAAAGAAACACGAAGTCACAAATCTATCCAAGGTTTTATCTATCAAGTTTTCATTTCCTTCTTCGTGGAATGGGATTTTAGTATCATATGAATTATAATCAATTATACTGGCCGAACCAAAGGAGTAAGCATTGTGAACATCGGCTAACACCAAATAATGCCATATCTTTCTCCCCAAGTGATTCTGCCTCTTATTATTTAAAATATCTTTAAAATTGTCTGGATCTCGGTGTAACCCCAAAGAATATGCCATCTGAGTAAGTACTGCTGTTAATGTCTGTGAATCTCCTCCGTCTGCACCATCGCCATCTTCAGGGGCATACGTGTGGTATAATCTCAAGTAGAAAGCAAGCTGTAATACAGGGAATGAAGTCTTTCGTAGAACTTCAAATTGACCTAAACAACAGTATGCAACATCTGCAGTATTTATACTGATTGGATTTTGAAGTAAATATTTAACATCTTGTGCCGTTTCTGAGGGATCCATAGTATTCAATCTTTCTTCATTCACAGAGGTTTTATTTGAGAATAATGATAAATACGCCAATCGTAATATTAACAACAATGTCCCAATCAAAGCTAGATCTAATCTCTTCTCAATTTTAACTTCCTTGATTTCAACATCTTCGAATGATTGAGGGCCAATTATCGCAGCTACACTTGCTCGAAAATCTATTTCATCAAGGAATGGCATAAATGGATATAGCCAAGCGAAGAACCTATCAATCAATTTCCAAACCACCTTTTTCTTTGGTAAAATGAACTGAATTTTATCAATTAATTGCAACTCTTTTTCAATCTGCCCTTCATAAAAAGTCAACCCCAAAGGCAATGTACTCTTGTTCAATTTTGCTTTCTCAATGGCGTCTGCCGTACGTTTCTTTAGGATATTCTTATAAGGTATTAAATCAGCATACCCATCTGCCTCCAAGGCCCGTTTTCTGAACGAGGCATCCCCTGCATTAGATTCTCCTGCTACTACTTCATTATTTTCCTGGGTCACCTCATGGGAAACCTCAGCAAATACAAAAGTCTGTGACGAATCCTTTTCCTTAGATTTAGAGACATAATCCCACAATATACTCAAAGCCCTATCTCGCCTCATCATAGAAGACCAAGAAAATGGTCCAAAGTTGACACGTCTATGTGGTTCCTTGACATATATCGATGTATAGTTTTCATAAAAGTTGATTGTGTCCTCTGGGTTCAAGTATGGATTATATCCAATCAGGCTAGTTCCAGTACTAGGATAGTTGGGAGAAGTACCTGCATCAGAGGGAGTATAAGTTTGTTGTTCAGAACTTCCTACAGTCGAAGCAGAGGTGTAGGAACCAGGATTGGGTGCTCCTATTGGACTAGGACCAACTGATGGTCGGTTTGAGTTGTCACTCTGGTATGAGGGATACCCGAATTGTGGAAGCAGATTCAGTTGCGGAACTTGTGGTTGAAGTTGTTGCTGATATTGCGATCTTGATTGCTGGATACCTGGTACCTGATAATCCAATGATGGGGACTTGAGATTTAATGGTGGCAATTGGATTCCTCCACTCTGAGGTGATTGACTTCTAGTGTTGGAGATATTGTAATTTGTAGAAAACACTTGAGGCTGTCCTTGTGATGGTAAAGAATCCTGGGGTTGAGGAGTAGCACTACTCCAAGTGGATGAAATGATAGGAGGTGGAAGTACGCTCGGGGTTTGAGCTTTCTTATAAGGAACTGGAGCAACAGTTATCGAGCTCTCAATTTGCTGCAACCTTTCTTTCAACATATTCAACTCACTTAATGATACAGTTACTTGATCCGAACTAGTTTTAGACAAAACCGACCCGGGAACAGATTCTACTTTTGGTTTCTTAGCTTTGCAGTCAGCCAATATAATCGGGTTTTTTGCACTTGAAACATAAGGCAATGAAGGAGAACGAATATAATCATGACCATCAGTTTGACCTTTAGTTTTGTCATATGTACATGTCTCTGCACATTTCGACTTGATACAGTTGTTACATGGCAACTGTTTGTCACATTTGATTTTCTTTTTCTTACAACTGGAACAAACCAAGCTTGGTCTCTTTCTCTTTCTAATAGAAGCAGAAGATTCTGGATCAATAACTCCAGTGATATTAGCAGTATCAAATGTATATGACATTGATTTTGTTGTGGTTACTTCTTTGTCAACCTAATCTCGAAAAAACAGCAATTGGCAGATTACTAAACCTTGATTTCGGAGAAGAAGGAAATGAAAAAAAGAGCGACAAAAAAATAAATTGAAGTTGCTCCATTGGGAAATCTTATCCCTTAACGCCGGGGATAAACCCCGAGTTATTTCGGTATTATTTTGAGGCAGATCCCAGAAGTAATAACGAACCATGTAAAGCTGTAATTGAAACATTGTAGTAAAACGCCAGTGATATATTACAATTAATCGACCAAAGATCCTTTTGGGAGATGATATGCAGTTCCACAATGTTTAACTTGTCGTGCCCGACTTGAAATTCCAATTTACACACAGTAAGACTTATAGAATTCCCTCGACATTGACTAAATAGAAACCAAAGTTTTCTGCTTGTAATACATTAATAGATATATTCCAAGCTCAGTTAAACAAGTGGCTACGGTGTATTTTTGAAAGCTCTAGGTGAATTCCAAGTTTAAACAACATCGGTGATCAAAATGAGCTCCGATAACAATTTATTCAATTCTTCCTTCTAAACAAAGATATAAAATTAAGAACAGCCTGCAGAACCGTTTCAAAAATTATAGTAGCCATCAAAGCAAGCAAAAGAAATGATATACTTATTAAAAGCAGAAATCCTTAAAGATACAACTGATAAAATTATAGCCACCAAGAATTCAGGTGGTGATTTAATATTGATACTAATGCACATGCCGAAGTTCCAGAAGTTACTACAACTATGCGGATATCTCAACAAAACAACAATCAAATGTTGCACCTGGTACTGCATCAAGTTCCGAGATATCAAGAAATAACTCAACAAGTAGGAAAGGTATGAATAAGAAGAAATCGGGGTTAGCGGAAATTTCTGCTTTTCCAGGAAGTAAAGTTAAATAGTAGTAAATATTGTCGATTTTATTTTGGTTGAAGTAAGCGTTTTAAGGAAGCCCAGCACCCGTTAGTGGATTTCCAAATCTGACCCTGCAGCCCTCTAATTAGGTGTTCAAAATACCATTGTGGCTCAGACTTATTTATACTAATTATACTTCAGAAGATTTTCTTTAACTTGTACAAATTGTTTAACATCTTCATTTGAGGGAGCTGGACGTGGTTTTCTGTAAAATTCTACGAATTTGTTACAGGTTGTTTTTCTGATAATTTTGGTTTTGATTTAGAAAATATAATAGATCTCAGGACTACTGTTTGACTTATGAATACGAGACTGAATTTGAAAAAACTGTATGACAATCCTGGCTCGTGTGCATTTAGCTCGCATAAAAATCCCCTTATTTGTTTACTTATTCGACAAATTTGGTGGTAATGTTATGAACGATGTTGCACATTTTATTTCGCAACCAATTTAACCCTTGAGTTTAAATGCGTGTTTGTTTATATTGCTGTGATGAAGAGGAGAATTTAAGTACGATAAGATGCATAAGATCATTATTAACAATAAGAAACAAGCCAATCTTGCTCTCTATCTATTTATATTTATGTCGTTTATGGTTAGAATCTGGTTCAAAGGCTTATTTTTTGCTGGAAATACCGCGTTTCGCACCATTTATTTTAGGTTGTCAATGTTCCCGTTTATGAATTAATGTTCCATGTGATTATACTAGTCCAAGATAAATAAGAAACCCACTAAAAGAAACATGAAATTTTATTCAATCCGGGGTGCATGCTGATGGAGTTCTGTGATTATTGTCCCAAAAGGGAGAGAGTTCTCAAATTTACACAAATAGAACTTAAATACGAAGAGATTGATCTTCAAAATATCGAGATTGAACAACTTCCACAAACCACAAAATCCTTTAACCAGTAGTAAGGTTACGTTCGCGATTTTTTTGGGTTGTGAATCATTGGATCCAGAAACATAACATGGACACTTGGTTCATAACCATGTGGATATGGTATAAATAATACTTCCCTCATCCGAATTATTCCCAAATATATTTCAAAGCATTCATTCAATTCTGAAATTGTTTTTATAAATATATTGCTGATATTGTTTTGCAGTCATGAAATTATCAATTTTATTAACCACTTTTGCAGCCATCTCATTGGTCAAAGCAGTACCAGTTCAGATGTACCTAGATAGGGATGGAGTCGCCTATTATTTATTCGTCGATGAAGAAGATGATTCAAAAGTAAAACTAGAGTTCCTGGGATCAACATTCACATTATCTGATAGCAAGTTACTGTATGGTGATTATTTTGTTAACTGGGTTGGTAATTGGCTAGGGCTTGCCGAAGAAACAGGCCCGGGCGATTGGCTTCCTTATGAAGATTATTTGTACTTTACAGTCCCTGATGGCTCAGATAGGTTGTTCCTTTGTTATGATTTAATACTTAGAGCACAATGTGAAGGGATTGCTGTATTTCGGTATGACATTATACCTCCTGAGTACCCTGAACCTACTGATGAACCTGGAGAAACTACTGGCGAACCCGGAGAAAACACTGACGAACCTGGAGAATCTACCGACGAACCTGGAGAAACTACCGACGAACCTGGAGAAACTACCGACGAACCTGGAGAAACTACCGGCGAACCTGGAGAAACTACTGAAGAAACTACGGATGAAACTGGAACTGCCGAGCCCAGGGTGCCTTCAGGAACAGACGACCCTGAACCTGAACCTACTGCCGATGAGGTTGATCCATCGAAACCATTCAAGCTTTTTATTATTTTCGATGGAATTCTGGTTGACGTCTTATTGAACGATAAGGGTCAACTCGTTGTAGGTAGTGGAGAAGAAGCAGTATTTACAATTGAAGAAGGAGGAGAACTCAGAACTGGAAATGTATATGTTCAGATCGACGAAGAAGAAGGAAGAGTAATTACCACCGATGCCGTGGAGGATGCTACTAGGTATTGGTCGATCATTGGCAATCAACTTGATTTAACGATTCCTGCTAAACGAGAAATTGTAGAATTCATAGTGTGTTTACATGGTAATATTGGTGATGTTTATCTTTATGGTGGTGAAGGAGCATGCCGTGATGCTGAAGTATTTGTTGTGAATGTACCAGAAGGACGCGCGAAGACAACTGACGACGACGAAACTTACACAACTGAAACCGACGATACTTACCCAACTATTACTAAGGCCATCCCCATTACTATTACCGAATGTGAAGAAGAAGAAGAAGAAATCTGTTCCACGGTTATAAAAACCATATTTACAACTTATTGCCCTACTACTACTGAAGACGAGGACGACTGTATAACAATCACTATTACTAGTTGTGTTGAAGATATTTGTTCTGAAATAACTTCTGTTATTGATAATGGCCCTAAGGGTCCCAAAGAACCGGCACCAATTTCACCAAAGAATCCAAATGAACTTGAACCACATCCAATAGAATATGAAAACAGTGCCAAGAAGGTATTGGTCAAGAGTGCTTTTGCCGTGTTTGGTTTGATATTTCCGTTATTAATGTGATACCTCTTTTTTCTAGTTGTTTTATTTCTTTATATGGTTGGTCCTTAGTTTGTGTTTTCGTTTGTTTGGCCAACATTAAAATCCTTATTCTATGCTCAGATTATACGAATAGTTCAAATATAATGACATGTAGTTTTGTAATACTTTCAAGCTTAATAGTTTGTATATTCCAATTTATTCGTAACATTCTTGAATGAAATACATTTGATAAGCATGAGTAGAAATAGCATGAGATCAGAACCCATCCAATACAAGTACTTGGGGAATGGTGGGACTTTATGTAACTACGTTCGATGTCACATATATTTAAAAATACAAAACATAACTATTACGGAAAGACTACTCAAAAACTTGATCCAAAGGTAAATCATCAAAGAAATCCAAATACATCTCATTTGCATCATTCTGACCCCTGACAAAACTCTCAAAAATTTGATGAGGTAATGGATAAGCAAAGTTCATTTCATTGTAGGAGAGAGGGTCTTTGTTGGGTGATGCTTCTTTCGCAACTGGTTGCGGCTGCGACTGGGGCGCTTGAAGTTCTGACTGTTCAAAATTTGCTGGGTTTGAATTTTTGTAAATGGCGGGGTTGCTGTACATGATGTTAGGAATATCATTGGCCTCATTGTTCTTCAGCGAGAGCATCTGTAACCAAAGACTATCTATCTCAGAACTATTGTCAAACTTTAAATCTTCAAAGCCAGAGAAGAAAAGCCCATGAGTCGAATCGGGAGTATGGAACCCCGAAGAGCTATATTCAGACAATTGACTAACATTACTTACAGGTCTAGACATTGGCTCTGGTTTAACGGGCTCGGCACTATCTTGTTTCTTGAACAACGAGGGCCAATCAATATCAGTGCAATACTTGGTAACAGAATCTTCAACATTACTCAATCCACAATCAATGATATCGGCCAACTCATTAAGTTCTCGAGAGTTTGGTTCGTAAAAATCCAATCCACAATCTGCATTATCCTTATAGAATTGGGGACTGGAAACCAACTTTAAAAAGTAGTTTTTACTTTTGAGCACACCCCATGCAAAATAATACCTACTACTTAAGATTGAGACACCTCCTAGACAGATACGACAGCATTTCTCCATACATAAAATGAACCTATTAGCTGCATCGAACATTTTGCGGTATTCATGATCATGCTTGAGCCTAGAGCGATGCTCGCGATTACCCAGCATTGTAAATAACAGAAAGTTGGTACGAACAATGGCTACTAACGCGACGTCAAATATACGATTAATGGCCTGGATGATCGTGGGGTTGATGTATACATCCGCCCCTTCACCAAATAATTCACTTGTTTTGACGATTAGGGCAAGTAGAAATGGTAGTACTTCTTCAAATGCAATAGCCATAAGTTTTTTCAAGTAGAAATATCCTAGGCGTGGACTTTTCTTTTCGTAGTAATTGAATAGTATACAATAATTAACAACAAATAACATATTAAGTCGGATAAGTATGGTTGCTTTCATGATCTTGTGGGTATGGTAGGGTTGATCTTCGGATTCAAGCGAATTAACGTAGTCTCCTACCTTTCCCATTATCTTCGTAACACCTTGTTCGGCATGATTCAAATGGTTGGTTAATTCCATGACTTTGATAGGCTCGCCTATCTTCAAAAACAACTTGATCACATCATTAATGGGTCCCTTCATCAATGCTGTACCAAAGGCAAAAACTGCATGACAAGATTTCTCCAACTCCTCATCTCTTATGTTAGAATTCCCAGGTTTGAAGGATGGCCTATTGGTATCAAAGCATTCATCACGAATTAATATAGGTGCTCCATAAAAATATGCGTTCATATACTCTGATGCGACAATATGGAACCAGATCTTCCGGTACAAGTTCTTCGTGCGCTCATTCAAATGGATATTGTATTTATTTGGCTCTCTGTTTAACCCAAGTGAGTAACACATTGAAATTAATATACTCCCTGAAATTTGACTTTCAGATCCATCTAAACCATCACCTTCCTCGGGTGCATAACTTCGGTATAAACGGAGATACAACAAACATTGCAAAACAGGGAAAGCCACATTTCCCAACCTTTGGAAATGGTGTAGACATTCTCTGGAGATGTCAATTGTATTTATGTTGATTGGATTTAGAAACAACGTCTTTTTCTCAGCTTCTGCTGATGTTAGTTGTTCCTTCTTTAGTATTTGCTCATTATGGTAGCTTCGATTATAGAACAATGACAAATATGATAGCCTAAGTACAATGAATAATAAACCAATATGAGCAAAATCTAACCTCTTTTCAATGTTAACTTTCGCCTTAACCTCATCATGACTCTCAGGGCCCAATATTCGCAGAGTTTGCTCTCGAAAATCATACTCGTCTATATATGGCAAGAAAGGGTATAAATACTTAAAGAACCGTGTAATCAACAAAGATATAACTCTTTTGTTTGGCATTGCAGCCTCAATTTGTTCAAGTAAATTCATTTCACGATCTCGAGGGCTTCCCAAGATTGTCAATCCCAATGTAAATGAGGGAACATTCACATTACTCAAATCGGCTGTAGTTAAGTGCATCAGTTGCTTGACATCATATGGGAGCACCTCATCATCATCATCAGTTTCCCTGACTTTCTGCTGAAAGTGCGACTGCTGAGAATCATCCAAATTCAATGTTGATTTCATTTCATCATCAGCCGGAATCATATCTTTCCTAATTGGACAAGGAGGAGCGATGGCTGCCGTACCAGTGATTTCTTTCTTTTTATTAGATGCATAACTCTTAAGCACCGACAAGGTCCGGCTATTCTTCACAACATACAGCCAAGAAAGCGCTGAAAAATATCTACCATGAACAATATTCTTATCCAAATCAATTGTATCACCCGTATTGGCGTATGGATTAACCCCAATTAAATAATGCTCGGCTTTAGGCAAATCTGAAAGTTTAATCCTGTTAGTCACTGACATTCCGAAATCTACAGATTCGAGCTTTTCAACTCTGTCATACATAACATTTTCTAGAGGAATGTATCCTGGACGTTGTTCATCGTGGTAGGAAAAAATGGCCTTTCGATAGGAAGATACAGAACGGTTGTATACCATATCATCCTCTTCTTCAGGATGGATAGACAGTGATGCTGACAGAGGGTTGGAGCTTGAATTTGGCGTTGAATTTGAATTTAAATTAGAATTGTTGGTGATGGTAGTACTAACACTCAGATGGGGCTCTGGTATCCCTAGAGAAAGTTCGTATCTCTTGATTGATGTCTGAAGTTGCTCTAATTCATGTTTAGGAATAAGAACACAAATATCATTGGATGATCTACCAACTGGATTAAGTTCGGATACTATTGATTCAGAAGATATGGAATTGGAGTTGGCAGGACGCTTTCTCTTTCGTGGATTAGAAGTACTAACTCGTTCGTCGTATGAACATTGTGTCTCGGTACCATTTTTCACACATTGCGTACAGGGCTTACCCCTATCGCACTTTATTTTTTTTGTTTTGCATAAGATGCACACTACGCTAGGGCGGTTTCGCTTCTTGATGATTCGGGAGTCTTCCATGATGGTATGAATAGAATTGGATGGCTTGTATTTTAAAGCTTAGAAATGATTTCAGACTCAAAGAATATCCAATATGTTTAAATAAATTTCAAAATATAACATATAATTTAATATGTGTTAAGGTTGTTGAGTCCAAGCTTAAATCCGGGTGAACTGGGTTCTTTGATTCAGAAGCTTAGTAAGTTCAATTGGTTTAAATTTTTAAGAAATATTACTTGCCACACAATATGCTGTTACAAGGAGTTATAAAATATTATTTTTCCAGACCCTTTGTGTCATCTTTTTTTTCCATCTGCCAGAAGAAATTTTACGACAGACAGAAAGGCAAACGGGGACCTCGGATAAACTCGAGTTGGTTCCACAGAACAAACTGCACAAAACTTAACCCTAGTTTATATTTTATCTCGGGTTGGGTTTTGTAAATACATTTGTAAATTTAGTAAGGAATTATTTTTAATACAATTCGGTCTATTTATGCTACTATGAATATTATTTTGTTTTCTCCTGTTATGTCTTTTATGTGGTACCATATGAGCTGGTATCTTCCACCAATAATCTTCCCAGTTCTGTACTGGTTTCGCTCTCGCTCTCACTATCAATGCTCTCATTATACAAGAAAAATTGGATAAATATTGTGAAGTCCAATCCTAATGTCCCTAAACTTCCTGCCAACCAACTAGAATTGACCCAAAGGTAATGTAAACTGGTATCTATACTTAAAATACTAATAACATAAGTCAAATTTCCTAAACATGCAAATAAAAAGAACATGAAACTTATTCCATCACAGCTCTTTCTTTCGTAATTCAAAACAATCTGTGGTACTCGAGAACCCAAGTATAATACTGCACATAACCAACCAAATATTTGTGCTAAGGGATCAAATACAAGATCTTCAGGTCTGCGAATTTGACCTGGATGATGCTTTTTATGTTGCGCATCTTTGACGTAAGATATGTACCATCCAATAATACCCGCAAGGATGACTAGAGCCACCATTAAAGTGTTAAGAAATACTGATTGTAATTGGCTGAGTTTAGAAACTGAACTGCATGAACTTGACAAACTTGGTGCTTCCAAATCTCGATTTGTAAAATCGACTTCTTGATCTTCTTGGCCTTCCTGTTCTACTAAAGAATGATGACGGCAGTGATGTTCTCGAGACAACACTGTTTCTAGTACATCCACTTCATCACTCATTGGGTTTGCCGGTGATAAATGGATCAAATCGGTCTTTTCCCCGTGGCCATATGACAAGCATTGCCAAAGTAAAACAACATCAGCAAAAGTATAGTAAATCGCAAGAATAATCATTGTAGGTAAAACTCCCTGTAATACCGAGCCTAGTACATTGAACACATCACCAGCAAGCCATAATATTATAAACAGAAGCGATAAACCTTCACTAGATTTTCTTCTAAAGTTTTCGTAAATTTGCGGAGCAAAAACTATAATCCAGCACGCAATAGATATGGATCCTGTTATACCTGAAATAGACTGTGCGTCTATTACTATGGGAGGAGGGGGTGTCATGTTCAAAATAAACTAGCTGAAACAGCAGAAGAGGAAGGTTAGTCAAACAAAAAGATATTATAAAATTTTACCGTAAGGTCTCATTCGTTTCTTTTGCTCTCCATATTTTTCCGCCTTATTATTCTCCAACTGAATTTCTGGAATGGCGCTAATTTATTTTTTCTATGCAGGACCTTTGCCAGTTATGAGTCAATGCGTGACATATTCCCTTTTCGGAATGAGTTGGCGTGATACAAGTAAGGCGAGGCTTCCTTGAAATAGAATCCACCCGCTTACCAAATTCCAACACTTTTAATATACATCGAGGGGATAATTTCATATTTGAATGTTTCAACTCCCAAGGGATTAGTTTTAGCACTGTTTGGTTACTTGTCACTGGGTTTCATTAGCACACTAATTGATATACTGCATATAACAAAGACACTACAGAAATATGGAGAGCGATAATTAAGTCTGAAAGTATAGAGCACGGCCAGAACAGTCTCAATGAACTTCGTGTATAACAATTTTAACAATATAATATAATTAAAAATAGCGAGCAAAAAAACTAAACTACCCTTATAATTTTGCCCCATGAACCAATGACTGTTCAATCTCATACAATCTATGAAATACATTGGCAAAGAACTTACTGGCAACTGGTCTCCTGATTTTGAACGTAGGAGTGACAACATCTCGCTCAACAGTCAATGGATTAATTTCAATATGAATGTTGTGCAAAATCTCATATCCACTCAATTTATCCCTGACATTCTTATTCAAATGTTCAAGGAACTTCTTCCTGACATCGATTTTATTAAGTTCAATAAGCATTTCCTCAGAGGACATGGCAATTTTCCCGTAACCAAACTCTGAATTTAAGAATCCGAGACCCTTTTCATATTCAATACCAACAATTCCCACCAAATATGGTTTTAATGAATTTCCATGAACATAAAGTTGAGCAATGGTTGGATTTGATGATAAATACCGATTCTCAATCTTTTCTGGTGAGATATATTCTCCTTGTGCTAATTTGAAAAAGTTTTTAACTCGATCAACAATAGTTAATCTCCCCAACCCATCAACCTTTGCTATATCTCCAGAATAATACCACCCGTCTTCAGTCATTGTCTTCTTGGTCTCGTCTAGGTTGTAGTAATACCCTTTAAACACTTGAGGACCACGGATTAAAACTTCACCTTCTCCCTTGGATATGTCATACCCCATCTCAGCAACATTTCGGAGTGTAAATTCACCAGAGAGAGAAATACTACCACAAGTTCCGGGATTACCCTCATATGGGTTACAACAAGTAATAGCAGCCCCAACCTCGGTGAGCCCATATAATTGACGTATACCCATGTTTAAACTTGCTTTCAAATAAATTAAAGAAGATGGTGCAATAGGTGCACTTGCAGTTTGAACCCATTTTAAATTGTCAAACCCAACAAATGACCTGAGTGACTTGTAAGGAGCGTAATTATCCATTTTTGAGTGATAAGCCGTAACTCCGTCTCCTTGAGCTTGGGTTGCGACTTTGTAGTCAATGATATTGTTGACTTGTAACTGCTCAGCTTTTGAAAGCTCTTTGATTTTACTCTTAATCAAAGTTTCCAACCTGGTTAAAATTCTAGGAACAATCGAGAAATATACGGGTTTGAAAATACGTAAATCATCAATCAAATTCTCAAATGTATTAATTTCCGTCTTTCCAACTGTAAGTTGAGGGAATCCCAAGTAATATCCAGTACATAGCGCAAAAGTAGAAGTTTCTCGTTCGTAAATGTGCGTCAAAGGCAAGAAAACAAACGCAGTATCATGTCCTGTCGAAGCTTGAGGTTCAAAACACATGAGGAACGAGGCATAAGCGGCAGCATTCTGGTGGGAGATCATTGCACCTTTAGGGCGTGAACCAGTAGTTCCTGAAGTGAACGAAATTGTATAAAGGGTTTGTGGAGAAGGTGGCAATTCATCAATTGGATCCTTGACACCGATTTCAGCAATTTGGGACAAGTCATTGATAACAACTTCCAATGAACAGGCACGTTCAATGGTATCTCTTGGTACCAAGTGTATTGGATCCATGGAAACAATGGAAATAAGGCATTCAAGTTGGTGCTTGGTTTTCAAATCCAAAAGAAGGTTTATCTTATCCATGGAACACACCACAATAGGCGATTTGGTCAATTCCAAGAGATATTGAGTAACATCAGGTCCCAAAGTGTCATACAATGCAGTATTGGTAATTGAATAAGCAGAACAAGCCAAATCAGTCAACATCCATTCCACCCGATTCATACTGAAAATGCTCAATATGAAGGAACAACTTTGTTCAATTTGACCATTTGTATTCTCCAAGGGTGTGGTATTTATACCATAAGTTTTCCAATCAGACAAATGACGGTCAATTTTGCGATGTGCTTCCAATTCACTATTCCTAAATGGATTGTTCAAAAGAGCTCGAATGAATCCTGCACCAAGATTCTTCTGCTTCTGTTGCACTTGACCATATGTTAAATATTCAAACTCTCTACCAGAGATTTTTTTATGATAATCATAAGCTCTTGCACCAAGACATGGCCGATCCCGATACAATTCCACTGCATTATTGAACAACTTGTGATGGGTGTCTAAATCGGGATGAATTGTGGTGATCAATCTACTAGGTAAGACTTTGTTCCGGTATACTGGAGAATAATTTGGGTTCGATGATGGTGCAATAGGGACACAATCATGGATATCGGAATTGAAGGGAAGTCGAGAGATTGCTTCTTCCTTGGTGATGTCAGTAAAAAGTGGGTAGCAGCTCATCTTACTTTAAGGGGTGGTTGCAAATTTGACAATAATTGAAACCTACAAGTGGCGAAGAATTCTATTTATGTATTAAAAAAAGATCAATTGTGGGGTTATGATTAACAAGAGGGGCCTAGTGCTTCAAAAGTGGAGTTTGTATACCCTCGAGCAATCGGTTAATCAAGGGTATTCGTGGAAACTGCCATAACAAACAAATATCTTTCCCCGCAAAACCAAAAAAAGTTTAGGGATTTCTTTTTGTTTATTTTTTGATTGTTCTCATTCTTGGTAGTTGCGTCCGCATTATATTGGTTTTTCTTAACTGTTGTTGATCGATATTGTTGAGTATATTTTCAACCTATACAGGATCAGATACTATTTTAGTTTTAGCAGTAAAGGGTGAGGGGGGCATTCATGTTCCCAAGTACCATTACCTTTTTTCTTGCTTGGTTTGCCCCTATATTTTTAAATTCCCGTGGGTATATCCGTTAACTCCCCACATTCTCCACTATAGTTACGAATCGGTTAAGTTGATGTTGGTGAGGAACGGCATTAAATTCGCTCGAACGCATTTCTTGTTCTCCTCTGGTGGTGAGATGGATTCCATGTAGTGCGAACTCTTGAGTACCGGAATTATTATTGTGAATTCCGTCATTTCTTGTATCTTATTTTAAGCAAGAAACAGCATTACTACCCCTTACTACTTCCTCCTCCGCTCTAAACACTTGTTTACATGCGAAGCAAATCGACCTCCTGCAATTTTTCGTCCACAATTCTCACAAGTAAAATATCTACTAGTCTCCGCACTTTTTAGTTTAATCTTATCTTGCCCATATACATCTAACTTCAGACCTTCTTCTAGATTGGTTATTTGTTGGGCTTGTTTCTCGTTTCTAGCTGTTTGACTTTTGATGGAGATATTATTGGAATAACAAGCTAATGTTTGCTGATTTATGATCGCCATTAGAAGGTCATCTAAGATTGATTCCCCCTAGATTTGTTAGTAGAGAAGTTAAAAAAACAATATAAGTTAATATTTAACTTACTAGTTCTTGTATTGTAACACCTTCCGTCATGATGGGTGATTGGAAATCTTATTTGTTAGTCTTTAACGTAGTTTACTAATTTGTCGTCCAAACAAAACCCAGTTATCGTGCGGCTCGTTCCATCGCAAATTATGATTTATAACAACAAATTTTGAAACATCTAACTACTTGCATTTGATTACATATCCTCGATCCCGCATCCATCTATAATGTCAGGTATTGATATCATTGAGCTTGAAGATGAACTACCAGATTATACCCAGCTTTTAATCCCCAAACGAGGTGACAAAGAATTTCAACCCGATGGTACCAACACACAACAGTCGGCTCTACAAGCTTCTCTAGAGGCGATGTATTCTGCATTAGATTCATTACGTGTACATCATGTGAAACAGAAACTTATCGGCATATGGCGAGAAGATAATTGCTGTTATGTTGCACATCCTAGGGGGGGCTACTTTAAGGATATGGGTGTGGCAAGTGGGGGAAAAGGAGGTGTCGTATTGAATGCAATAGAGTGCTTGTATTTGGCAGAACGTGGAAGTATGGTGGTTTATTTGAGAGGAAATCAGGGGGATGAAGAAGCTATAGAGAATACTGGGCTTGCACTTAATTTACTGTATTTGTATGCATTGGCCAAAGTAGATTTAGCAGAATATCAAGTATATTCATACTTGAAGAGATTAGGGTATATTATTCAAACATATAAATCGGCTCAGAATGTACCGTCTTCTGTTAAACCTATAGAGCAAACCAAAATGAAAACCAAGTATCTAATTGGATTGGCAAGAGATTGGGGAGTACTAGCGTACCCACCATTCCACGCAATGCATTTCAAAACAAAGCACTACTTCAACTATACTGACATATTTAAAGCCCTCTCGCTAAATATAGAACCAATTCCAGCAACTGCTAGAGGAAAATTGAATATTACCTTCCGTGTATGGAAACCCACACCATCCTTCTCCAAGAAATCACCACCTCCGCCAGACTTCCACGTTGTAGTACTAGACACCAGTACCAACACGAAATTCCCCAGTTTAGCTGATATTCAAGCTTTGCATGAAGAAATAGCTAGTAATATGAAACCAAAACAAAAGGTAAAGGTTGCACCCAAGAAAAAGTCGTCTATGCCTCCTTCTAAAAGGGAAGTCCGTGCCCAACGGCAAGCACAACGTCAATCAAAACTTGACCATTCTATCCAGGTTCGTAATGGTTACCTAAACGCTCGTGACTCCCATTTGAAGAGCGGCCAGGCTAATGTAGTAATTGTAATAGTCAATCAGGGTGTTATCAATTTCGTTAATTTATCGAAGGGGAATTTTAGCTTAAAAAATTGTAATGATTTGGATCAAATATTTCCAAGCAAAGTACATGGGATTATATACAATGAGTTTAATAAATAAGTCGAAATCTATAGGGTTTTCTTAGTATTAGCACTCTAAACACGCTAAATCTATTATACATAATAAAAAGTACAAATCACACTCGGGATGATCAAACAAGATCAACATCCTGTTAACTTATTTTTGGGAAAGGTGTACCCTCCTTTTTCAAAAGAAGTCAAATTAGCATTGGAGTAAATGTTCAAATGTTGTTCAATATAATCCGAAGTAGGATATCCATCAGGATCACACCCCATGTTAACCTGGTCTTCTGGTTGGTATACTCGTACATAATCTATCCTCATTGTCAGCGGAAACACCAAACTAGGCCAATTAATATACGCCCAACTATTTGAAATTCCCAAATTCATCACTACACTCATGGGCTCTTTCGGTATTTGACGCCAACCAATATTTCCATTAGGATGTAGCGCCTTTGCATAGAGAGTATATGTAGGATCATCACCAACATACCATGTAATATATCCATCTTTATCATCGTTTAAAAACTCGTATCCGTATTTTTGGTACTGCGCTTTTCCTGAACCAAATTCATACCATGTAGTATTTAACATGGTTACACCGGAAATTGCTTCTTGGAAAGGTCCACCAGCATAGGTATTCATCAAAGTAACTGAAGAATTGTGTATTTCAACAAAGGAATAGTCTGGAATGTACCATATATCATAAGGAGCAACCTGAAGAGATTGACTGACTCGTCCAATAGTTCCATGAATTTCACCTTCAAGTGCGTCTATTTCCGGTGCACCTCTTCCAACTCCTGGATTTGGATGTGATTCTCCACGACATGTACATGCATTTAACCGTTGTCCGGGAAGGTAGCTAATCCCGTCTGGTGATGATTGATTTGGTGTTATCCCAGCATCGCACGAGTTATATGTATAAGGCCATACTCCCTCGGTTGTCGCTAAAAAACCAGGTCTTCCTAAATTTCCTAGACTCCACATCCCAGGCCATAATCCAGAAACACTTCCAGAACCAGGCAACATGGCTGAGAATTCCAATTTTCCTTGAGAGAAGCACATCTTATTCCAACTCTGGACCATCCCCGATCTATAAAACAAATCATGATTATTAAACGCATCCATTCTGAGTTGAAGGGTTCCGTTGGCTGTGCTCACTGCATCAGGATCATACCATTCCAAATCATTTGTTGCGGCATAATGGAAATCTTGGGCAGTAAAGAACTGATCATCGCCAGGGTAGAATGTTCTACCTTCTATATTGAACTCGTCACTAAATACGAGTTTCCATTTACTTCCATCTCTGGCTGTATGTGTCCTAAATTCTTCAGGTGTTTCTGGATCAACCAAATCTTGTCTTACTGCACTTAACATAGGGTACTCGTAATTAGTTAATACTTCATGTACTTCACTTCGATATATAGGTGAAGACGGCATGAATGTCAATAGTGGAAACACGACAAAGACGGTAACAGCAGCAGCTAGAAAGAATAGCAACGCAAAGAGACCTCCCGCCAGACGTCGATCCATATTGCGTAAGTCATGCCAGAGTCTATTCTTGTCATAGTCAATGTCGCTCTGATCTGGGTTATGTAAATAGTCATCTGGTTCCTTTTCATCAATGTATAGGGGAAACGAACTGCTGGGATATCCACCAAAAGGCGAGAAATCATCCTGCTGGTTCAGCCATTCCATGTCACTACTTTTCAGAATAGGCAGCAGACCATTATCTCGATAATTTGAATAAGTGGATTGTGAAATAGGGCCAGGACTGTTGAAACTTGATGTTGAAGAGGGATCAGAACGCGGCAAACTATTTTGTAGACTTGGATTAGTTTGGAAATAAAGCGTAGATGACTGTGATAGCACGGGCTGCGGTGCCACTGTTTGTGGTGCAGATGAATTGTCTCTTGTATCATGCGAGGATAAATCAGTCAGTGATTCAAATGGATTCTGACTTGGTTGAAAATGATGTTCTTGTTCATGTCCATTATCGTTGGTCACACTAATGTGTGGAACATTGTAGGTAAGATCTCGTACCATGCTTTTCTAGCTATGTGTGATCTTTTTTCTTTTATTTTGATAAGTTGAGGGGAGGTTTTCCTTTTTATTGCAACGTAAAGATAAAGTGGTGACCGTAAATGCAAAAATAGAAACAAAAAATAAAAATTATTTTTTCAATTCACTCTGGGGCTTTGCGTGATGATAATGGAGACGAATAAGGGAAGTACGTGATTTAAATTTTAACATGCAGCTAAGGGCTTTATGAATTTGAAGTTTTCATATAAACTTTATGCGGAAACGTCAAGGTATTAATAGGTTCAAATTGCATATAAAAAGTCTAGGCCTGGGTGCCAAGCCTGGAATACGTTTTGTTTATACGCGCGTTGAAAACCTTATTTTGTTGGGACGCTTTAGAGAAGATGTTTCAATTTTTTTTTGTGATTGTGGTTTAAATTCAAGCAGGTACTATTTGCCTAATATTTTATGAAGTCTGGTTAAATGAAGAGTGCAAATGGTTGCAAGTATCTATTAAACGAGAGTCAGTTGTTGCCATGCAGAAATCGCATGATTACAAAGGTTGCATAATTTACCGAGCCATAGAAAAATGTTACACAAACAGATGAAAACAAAGAAAAACGAAAAAAAAATACAACCTAGCCGAGCCTCAAGAATCGAATCAGAACAACTTCCGAAAGACGCGTTTTCTTAATTTATAAAATGACGTATGAAATTTATGAACAATTTTTCTGAAGTGCAAGAATTGATATAACCACTTGGATGATTGAAAGAAACTCTTGGGATGTTGTTGCAAGAGAGATATGTAGACCTAAGACCCTTTGCCCTGAATAATGGAACTTGCATATGTTCATTCGAACAATCCTGACTACCAGTGTATTTTCTAATCTTGGCAAAGAATTCACCAATTCACTTTTACAGCATATAAACTGGTTGTGTAAATGAAATTCCTGCTAACCTCTTCAGTTCATTGCAATGCGTTGTATCGGCCTTGTTCCTGAAACAAGTGACATATCTGTGCCGGATTAAATGTTACATTAAGAACCCCGAGGAATAATAATATGTTCGGCGCTTAACCTTATAACCGTGAAGGTGGAAACTTTTATTAGAGATGGTTACAATTAATCCGTCCAAGGTTGATCTTCAAGTTTCAGGGGCAATAATAAGGTTGTTTTTTTTTATGTTTCTTTTGATGTTTCTTTTGCATCTGTTCCTTAGAAGTTAGAAGCGATTTTTCACTCAATCCTCTACTTCTGGAATTGTGTAATCCTTGAGATCCTGCAGATTACCTGTTGAGCAGATCTAGTTGTATGATTGTAAGGTCTCAATGGCTCCCAAGGTGACATGGTAAATGCGACATATATATCGAAAGTATTAGTCAATATCTAATAGAATTACTAGTAACAGTATATTTTTTCTGTAAATGTTGCAAAATTTTTACGAATTCTAACTACAATAAACTTTATCTGTTCAAATACAATTTAACGTCTTACCAATAGTTGGCATAGAGATCCTAAATGAATTATTTCCATTTTGCAAGAAAGTGATTTCAATTATTGAAATTCTATTAGGTAAATATCATAAATCACGAATTGGAAAATGCACCTATCTTTGACTGTTTATATTTGCTTGAAAACTTTGATTCACACTTGAAACAATATGTCAGCTCCAAGGTAATTCTGAAGTAAGCTTGCTCTTGATGGAACTTATTTAGACAAAGAGAAGTTTAGGAACAACGATTGAGTTTCCAAAAAAAATAATTCTTTTTTGATAAAAATACTTGCTGCATTTACTTGCATAATTAAAACCTAGAAATTTCATTCTCAGCAATTTAAGATTGGCCATCGAGAAGAACAATACTAAGTGATGTAATCTTTATTGGCATGGGAGATTGAAACAGTAAACTTTCTCTATATACAGGAATCACGTTTTTCAAAAGGCGCAAATTTCAATTCTAAATTTAGAAAACACAAAATCTGGTGAAACTCCGCCGCCTTGAGAAAAGTAAACAAAAAACAAAACAAGAAAAATCCAGACCCGCCACACAATGCAACGAAAATTTCAGATCAATGAGAATCAATTAAAACACGTATAGGATTATCTGGTAAAATAAGGAAGAAACATTATTCCTAAAAAAAGCCCAAAAATCCGTTTAGCAGATCTCCCCAAAAACCAATAGTTGTAATTTAAAAAGTTCAATTTGTGTGTTAATTGTAAGGGGTCTAGTCTAACCACAAAATCATAGGTAAAACATTGCTATACACTACCTAGCTTCTGTGTATTGTTTCTAGCGAAAATGCATCTAGGATTAAAAAAAAGAAAAAAAAGATTGTTAATTCAAGAAAAAGAAACGTGAAATATTTTTTTAAGCTTTTTAGAGGGTCTTCAGAGAAGGATTTATTTTGACACTTGGCACTAGCCACTACAAGGGCTGCAAATGCAAGACAGATTCAATTTATTATTAAGAATGCACATTCAAAATGTGTATATTAACACGCCCATAAGGCGCATGTTGCTATCATAAAGTGGTTCAGGCGGCAGAAAAATTTCTGTTCAGATCTATCTTCGACTTCCCACATATCAAAAAAAAAAGCGAAAATTTTTTACTTAATTTTGGATTTGCGAAAATAAAAATTTCACGTCTATCGTTTCTGATTTGATTTATATGTTTTTGATTTTAGGCTTGATTTAGCTTCTCTTTAGCTTCTTTTGATCTTTATATTTTCATTGCTTTTTTCTTCTGTCAATTAACTTTCATTCATTGCATGGTAGTAATTGACGGTTACTACTATTGATTCCCACTCGTTTTCTACAGTTTTATTACATATAGTTGTGAACAATGACTACCCACAGAGACTTAACGTCCAACACACCCCAGTTCAACGTATCCACCAACTCCGATGGAGACGATTCCTCAATCGATATCCCATTGCGGAACCCATTTGAAAACGCATCTATAGTCTCATCAGGACATCAAAATAACAACCAACATAATGACCAACCGTCGGAGTCGTCCACATCAACCACGTCTACCAATAACCACCCAATAGCGCCTCAACCACACCATATCACACCATATGACCAATACAGTGGATATTATTCCAATAGCGGCAGTTCCAACATGCTTCTTCTCAACAACAATTCAAGTTCCGAAGATCACACAAGATTGCTTTCAGCACCTCAACAACAATCCTCAGTAGGTCCTTCGCCTGTCAATACCCCTGCTGAGTTCGATAGATACCCTTCATTAGCTGGGTCAAGGGTGGTATCATCTGCTTCATTAGCCTCACACTTATTCGCCAACAGTAACAATAATAATGCCATCAGTGACCGTCCAGCATCGACCTTATCAAACGGAAGTACATCAAGTTCAAACACATCTGTCCTAAACCCTGAACCAGGATCAGCCTTTCCTTCCGAGTTCTCCTCATCTCCGTTTGGTGGTTACCCTGCTAGTTCCTTTCCACTTCATATCAACGAGAAAGAAGCAGATGATTACTTACATAATCCGGACCCAGTGGCCGATGCTGAATATGACAAGAACAGATTCAAGCATGATTTAAAAAACATGGATCGTAGGTCTTTGGGAGGACTCATTGCCCTTATAGTATTATTTTTGGGATTATTGCTTGTTTTTGTATTGTTACCTGCCTTGACCTATTCCGGACTCACTCATTACATGAAACCACAGGAATATGAGGTACTTTCACAATATAGTTATCCCATGCTTAGTGCCATTCGTCAAAATTTGGTTGATCCTGAAACGCCAGAGGATGCTCTTTTTTGGAGGAGTAAGGACGGATCGCTGTGGCCAATCGTTTTCAGTGATGAATTCAACGCTGAAGGAAGAACATTTTACCCTGGAGATGACCAGTTCTTTACCGCTCCTGACTTACATTATGATGCAACTAAAGATTTAGAATGGTATGACCCTGACGCAGTGACAACATCTAATGGAACACTTAAACTTAGAATGGATGCATTTCAAAATCATGATTTGTTTTATAGATCAGGAATGCTTCAAAGTTGGAACCAATTTTGTTTCACTCAAGGTAAAATTGAATTCAGTGCTAGATTACCTAATTATGGGGATGTTTCTGGTTTATGGCCTGGTATGTGGACAATGGGGAATTTAGGAAGACCAGGGTATTTAGCTAGTACTGAAGGTATTTGGCCATATTCGTACGAGTCGTGTGACGCAGGTATTACTCCTAATCAATCGTCTGTAGATGGAATCTCATATTTACCAGGACAACGTTTGAATGTTTGTACATGTCCTGGGGAAGCTCATCCAAATCCTGGTGTGGGTAGAGGTGCACCTGAAATTGATGTTATCGAAGCAGAAATGTCAAGCGATCCTACTGGGAAAAAGCCCAACTTGGGAGTTGCATCTCAATCTCTTCAATTGGCTCCATTTGACATCTGGTATATTCCTGACTATGAATTTCTTGAAATCTACAACAAGTCAGTCACAACAATGAATACATATGCCGGAGGTCCATTCCAACAAGCTCTTTCTGCAACCACAACATTGAATACTACATGGTATGAGTTTGGTGATGGAGATCATAATTATCAACGTTATGGGTTTGAATATTTGAACGATATGAAGACAGGTTATTTAAGATGGTTTGTAGGAAACGATCCTACTTTAACTGTTTATTCAATGGCATTGCATCCAAATGGGAATATCGGCTGGCGTCCACTCTCCAAAGAACCAATGTCATTAATTATGAACTTGGGTATATCTAACAACTGGGCTTATATTGATTGGAACAGTTTGAACTTCCCAGTTACAATGAGTATAGATTACGTTAGGGTGTATCAACCTAAGGATCAAATTAATGTGGGGTGTGATCCTGATGATTTCCCTACTTATGATTATATTCAACAGCATTTGAATATTTATGAAAATGTCAACTTGACGTTATTTGAAAAGGGAGGATACACTTTCCCTAAAAATAAGTTGACCGGGTGTTAAATTTTGTGATAAAATATATAGAGAAATATAGAAGGAATAACTTTAAGAATCGTAGTAATAGAAAACTTCTATAGGTTTGGCAATAATTGCCAAGCCATATTTTAAAGCTTCAACCGATATAACCGTTCTAACTTAAGCAATCATACTGCTCAGTTCTTCGGTCTATGGTACTTTTAGCTAACAACCGATAGTATCAGACCATCTTTGAATAACAACATACCTGGGGAAGTTGTGCTAATCTATCTGGAATTAACGCCACAGATATTCCTGTTTCGGAATAGCTATGCGATTAATTAAGTTTTTCGAATTGTGTTCGTGAAAAGTGCGCAGGTGACTCTTGAGTGCAGGAATCTAGAATACCTATTGTCTCCAAGAAGAAATACTGTGCCCATGAGCAGCACATCTTTGGTTGACGCACGACTTCCCAATCGGCGTTGACCGGGATTGTGGGCAGTAAAAAGGTGAAAATTTTTCACTTCCTAATGAAATGTAAGAGGAGGAGGGTAGGCTTTTTATAGGGTTTAAATATATACGTATACTCTATATTCAAAGTAAGGTTGTGATAACAATAGTATCACAAGGCAAATCGAGGAGATTATTTATTAAATTGTATTTTAGCACGTGATTTTAAATATACTTCACAAAAATCACATACAAATTTTATCCCACCGAGAAATTATTGTGTTTGAACAATAGAACGGTTTATTGATGGAGTAATTTATTTTCTAATTACTGTGGATCCTTGTGCTCATACTGTTCATTTATTGCAGCCACAGCTGGATTCCACAGATGGAACTAACTCATATTTAAACTAGGTTATATCCTTGTCTTAATCATGAGTTAATTTTGCAGTATTCTAACGATGACTAAGATAAACGTTGATTCAATTGGAATTATTGGTGCTGGACCAGGTGGTCTTGCTGCCCTTTATGAATTTCTCCATACCAATAAGGATGGATCTAATCTGGGAAACGAACAATCAGTTAACCCAGCTTTTTCAAGAATTGTTGCTTTTGAACAAAAGGCAGAAGCTGGTGGTATTTGGAGTCCTGCTACCGTCGAAGCTGATTTACCTATTCCTCCACAACATATTTTAGATCTGGAAGAGTATCAACTGCCTCAAGTAATTCGTCCTACTTTGGAACCACCTCAAGGAATCAAAAATGCTAATGTAGATACCCCAGTTGTGGAAAATGTTGGAAAGTATGATACTGAATTGGAATGGAACAGAAGTGGGATTTTTCCAAATTTGTTTACAAATATTCCTGCCAGATTCACAAGATACTCCTTTATGCCAGATGAAGCAAAATTCCATGACAAGGACAGAAAAATTTATCCATTTTTACATCATCAGGAATTAACTCAAAGATTTACCGACTTTATCGAACAAGAAGAATTGAACAAGTATATAAGACTCAATACTACTGTCGAGAAAGTGGAAAAGAACGATTCCGGAAAGTGGGTTATTTCCGCCAAGAGGAAGAATGGAAACAAGAATGAATGGTACCAAGAAGAATTTGATGCTATCGTTGTATCTAATGGTCATTATTCTGTTCCACATTTCCCCAAAATCCCCGGTCTTGCTGAGTTTAATAAAAATCATCCCGATGTTTTAATCCATGCCAAATCATTCAGAGGAACTGAAGAGTTCAAGGGCAAGAACGTGTTGGTAGTTGGTGGTCTGATTTCAACTGCGAACGTATTACAATATATTGTACCTGCTGCTAAACGGACAGTAAACTCCAAAAGAGGGAAGCATTATGTTTTTGAATTTATCAACGATGCCCTTGTCTCTGATGGTATAAATCCAAAGGGTCAAATTACAAAGATCGACCCAGAATCAGGTGAAGTTCATTTCGAAGATGGTACCAGCGAAGTATTTGATAAGATTCTTTTCTCTACCGGATATCATTACCATTATCCTTTCTTGGCTGATTATTTCAAACTTGTCAACCCAGGAAATCTCTCCCGTGTTGATGGATTATACTTACACACTTTTAATCAAGCTGATCCAACATTGGGAGCAGCCGGTATAGCTGTGTCTCAGTTGAATTTCCATACTATCGAAGCGAGTGTTTCTGCTCTTGCTGGTGTATGGTCTGGTGCTAAAACTCTCCCTACCATACAAGAACAAAAGGAATGGGAAAGAACAGAAGTGGAAGGAAAAGGTGATTCCATCTTCTTTCATTATTACTCTCACCTTGAGGCCAAGGAAAAATTTGTAGATAAATTAGCTCAATTTTTCCCTGAAGGGAGAACTAATCCATTAGAAAGAGATCAACAATATGTTGGTGAAATTGAAGAGGGTCTTGTTTATTTGAAGGATTTGTTTTATGGATTGAAAGACAGAAGTATTAAAGTGGAAGAAACCATTTTGGCTTAAATAATTAGTTAGTTTCAAATTAATGATATGTACAATTTATCTACAAGTAAGAAGTTTATAGTATATTTCCGCTAACCTGTGGCTGCAAAAAAAAAAATAAAGCCAAGAAAAGGTTAAGCCACATAAGTGACTAGGAAAACGAAATTTAATTCAGTTCTAAATTGAAGCCAAGGATTTAAGCCAAGCAAATACTAGATTCTGTGGTTCAATCTTTTCCACTTCTACCCGCATGTATTGAAAATGCCACAATTCACCCTGCTTGAAAGTTTTAAAGGCTTGCTTTAGGTTCCTATTGACCCCTTTATTTCACTTAGAGAAAACAAATTTCCTCCGAAGTGCTCAAATACATAGATAATCATCCGCACCTACTTTCAATCGTATTAATATCTTAATAATTTCCCCCTTTAGCTCCCTTAACACTGATGTAAAATCTTCAAGAGTACTTTACAATTTTCAATTCCAACTAAAAATATCTCACTTTATTTTCTAGCCTTATCTGGGGAAAAAATACTCAAAAATTTCCACACGTGTGGCATTCAAACACAACCATGCTTAATGTTTAAACTAAAGCTTGAATGGTTTCAATAAAGCTTAATCCAAGCTTGCTTTTAGCAGGACAGTCAATATTTCAAGACATAGCGTCTCCACAGCAAGCATCCACTGAACAATACAACATAATCAAGTATTTGGGAGGGTCAGCTCCATACAGACAACGAACAGGATATGGTATATCAACCGCTATCCCAAAAGGTTGTTCTATACAACAGGTACATCTCTTATCACGGCATGGTGAACGATATCCATCCAAAAGAGATGGTGTATTCTTTGAATCTGTGATGAAAGTGTTTGATGAATACCCTCATAAGTTCCAAGGAGATTTAGAATTTCTTAACGACTATAAGTACTTTGTATCAGATAAGAATTATTATGAAAAGGAAACCGATGCTAACAACTCCCAAGGACCATATTCAGGAACTTCAAATGAATTCCGTCATGGTCAACAATTTCGAGAGAAGTACGGTTCTTTGTACGACGAAGGTTTGGTAGTTTTTACCACTAACTCAGGTCGTGTTCATAAAAGTGCTCAATTTTTTACAGAAGGGTTTTTAGGGGACATCAGCAAGGCAAAGTTTGTAGTCATTAATGAAGATGGTAAGATGGGTGCCAATTCTTTGACACCAAGATATTCTTGTCCCAAATTGGATGAGAATGTGAATAGAGATAAAATTAACAGGTTTGACAAAACTTATTTACAAGATATTTTGATTAGATTACAGAAAGCTAATCCTGAATTACCATTATCTACTCAACAAGTACAATCTTTATTTCTATGGTGTGCGTTTGAAATAAATGTACGAGGAGCTTCCCCGTTTTGCAATTTATTCACCAACGAAGAGTTTATCAAGGACGGCTATAGAAATGACTTAAACAACTACAACTCCATTGGTGAAGGTAATCCTTTCTCTAAAGTGGTAGGATCACCGTTAGTCGAAGCATTTATAAAACTCTTGAAGGATGATAATAGTAAAATATGGCTCTCCTTTACCCACGACTCAGATATGGAAATATTCTTAACATCACTTGGGCTAATTGTCCCTCCATGGGATTTACCTACTGACTATGTACCGTTTCCTAACATGTACAGTGCGGCAGAGTTATTCCCTCAGGCGGCAAGAGTGTATACGGAAAAGCTAAAGTGTGGCCAGGACCACTTTGTACGATTCATTATGAATGATGCCGTGGTTCCCTATCCAAATTGTAGTGATGGACCTGGGTTTTCATGCGAATTGAACAAATTAGTTGAGATCATCAACAAGAGATTAGAAGGGGTGAATTATGTGGAACAATGCAATATACCAACTACTTCTCCCAATCAAGTCTCGTTTTATTGGGATTACAAAAATAAAGAATACAATGCTCCATTAATAGATCAATAGATGTAATAAAATTAGATAAATAATACTGATCATGTGCTAACAATTATGTAGGAGAATAAATACCAAGAAAGTAGTCCAAGATTATACAGAATTCTTTTGAATTTCATCGACTCCTTCTTTGTCGATTGAAGAACACGGTTCGGGCAATCCGCTTGGAACAAAACTAGCCGATTTCCATGCCTTGTCAACTTTCATGTACATTTCTTCAACTTCTTCCAAGGTCAAACCCTTAGTTTCAAAAACAAAGAAGAAAACAAACAAGAAACCAATAATATTGAACCCACCCCAGATAAAGAAAACCTTGGATCCTAAATTAGCGTTACCAGGACCAGAGTCCACCATGTATGGAGTTGCGAACCCAATTGCGAAGTTCCAAATCCAGTTGGAAGCAACTGAGAGAGCAACTGATTTTTGTCTAACATTAATTGCAAAGTTTTCAGCAACAACAGCCCAACAAAGCGGACCCCAAGTGGCAGCGAAACCTGCAATGAAAATACACGAGAAAGCAACTAAACATTGATTAGCAGCTTGAGAGTTACTGGCAACACCCACAATAGCAACAATCATTTGAGACACAGCCATTACAACAGAGCCGACTAACAACATGTTTCGTCTACCTAAGATATCAATAAAAGCAATACCAGGCAATGTCATACCAACATTAACAATATTAGTGGCCAATTGAATAAGGAATGGGTCTTCAATACCTGAACTTTGGAAAAACTGAGTACCAAAATAAAAGATGAAATTAATACCTGTTAGTTGTTGGAAAGCTTGAATAGCAACCCCGACAAATAATCTCCAATGTTGTCTGTTAACATTCTTGAAGACTAAAGCCCACGAGGCTTTACCAAATTGCATTTCAAATTCAAAGTTAGCTTTAATTTCTTCGTATTCTTCAATCAAATCTGGGTGATCAACAGGTAATTTTCTTAATCTCCGTAAAGAATCCTTAGCCCTATCTTCATAGGATCTGGAAATAAGGTATCTTGGTGTTTCAGGTAGACAAAGCATACCACCACCTAATATAAGTGCCCAAGCAAATTGAAGAGCAATTGGAATTCTATAAGAACCGGTATCTTGTCTTTCAGAAGTTGCCTTGTTGGCACAAGCAGCAATCAATAAACCACAAGTAATGGCCAATTGATAACAAGAAATAATAGCACCTCTAATCCATTTAGGGGTGGTTTCAGCAATATATAGTGGAACAACAGCAGATATTAAGCCAACACCCAAACCAGCAAAAAATCTACCTACGACTAAAAATGGAATAGTTGTGGCAATGGTTTGTAAAAGAATCCCGAGATTGAAAACAATCATAGTGGAAATGATTAAAGTCCATTTACGACCAATCCTATCAGAAAAAAGTGGTGCAGATAATGCACCAATGAATGTACCAGCAGACAAGATGGAAACGATAAGGGAACTTTCACTAGCTGTGAAGAAAGGTACAGCCGCGAATCTATTAGCTGGGAACTGATGCTTGACAAAATCCATAGCTAAAATACCAGAAATAGTACCAGTGTCATACCCGAAAAGGAACCCACCAAATGCAGCGAATAAACCAACTAGCATACTTTGGGTAGTTGAGCCGGCCTTCTTTTCACCGAAGTTGATGTATCTTTGTAAGAATGCGATATCTTCTATAGCCATGATTAACGATGTTGCTATGATAAAGAAGTAAAATGTTATTAACTTGGAAGGAATTCTGGGGCATTATATATTGTTGTGGAGAAAAACTTTTTAATTTGCAATCGACGATTGAGATCTGAAACAAACGAAAAAATATTTGTGCATTTAATTAGCCACCACATACAATTATTTTTTAACATTACCCCAGGAACAAGTTGTCCAGGGCGAGTGGAAACACCACAGAATCGCATCAATGGTATTGGTTATCTTAGGATTATTGTGTTTGTGATCAACACAAGTGTAAATACAAGTCCAGTGTCTTACTATTTGTTGGTTATCTTAGGTCAGATCGAGTGAAAATCCAATAAGTTTAGGAACAATGTTTCATAAAGGAATATTTTAGAAAGCGGGGTGCATGAATAGCTTATACAAAATCAAGCGGCTAAAGCACCTTCAAATGTAGAGAATTACGATACATACAATGATGTAATGGATAATCCGCATAATTTGTGGGGGAACTTGCAATCAAATGGTGATTAGTAGCCATGGCTGGAAAAAAATACGCGGTCGGGATACCCAATGAGGAATTCGCCGCAAAAATGCCGAGAAATATACGGAATAAACCCCCCGCTAGATCCCGCATAATTTGTTCCGCTCCAAGTGGGTGGAATACCACAACAAGTAATAAAATATCTAGGATCTGGAAAAATGACAACGTTCCCCCAACATTTTATGGAGTAACATTAGCAAGGATTAACTCAAAATTATTTTTACCCTCTGTGCGAGTGGTGTTGGAAAGCCAACCGTTAAACTGTCCTGTTCAAGAAATATCTTCCCAAGATGAATGACTTTAGTTAAAGGAATTAAACATAGTAGAAGTTTTCATCGTTAGCTTAGATTGATTTCATTTTATTTCAACAGGAGACGGAGGCATATTTATAAATAATGATTTCATAAAGTAGGATGTAGATCAGGTGGATTTCTTCATTATCTTGGAATGGTGTTATGTTAAAAAAAGGTCTGGTAATTAATCCGGGGAACAATAGATGTTTGATTGTGAAATTATTCCGCCCCTTAGTATTATTTTTTCCTTTTACATATTTGGGCACATTTCATGGAACTTGAAAGAGTCTTACAATTGTCCTATTGAAATTGTTCGTAGTTATGGCTGAGTGAGACATATTTGTGGAATAGTGCAGATGGTAGAGATGAAATGCAAATGTAATCTCAATATGTGTCTATGTATATAAATGATCTAAATTCTAACTATTCCACCTATGTAAATCTAACTTTGTCTTTGCTGCGAAAAGGAATTACGTAAGAGCGCAAGAACCGAGCAATGAAATGAAACGCAAGGCGTCAGTCCATCGAGTTAAAGAAAATTAGAATATCCCACGGTGTATTAAGTTTCAATTTTTTGAGATTGAAAGTTCAGTTGTCCCCTAATCCACAATAAGTACAATTAATTGTATTCCCCGGATTTTATTCTTTTTATTTTTGGTGGATCTCATTTTTCTGGTGATATAATTAATTCTGCCCCCTTTTTTCTTTTATCATTGCGCTACTTGGTTACAACTTTATTGCAACACACTTTATCCAACATGACAGAGCCAACACTAAATTTTCATATACAGACACATCAAACCCAATTCAGAGTTCCCATTGAACTAATCAAAAAGAATTTCAAAAACATTCAAAAATTAATTGAAAAGCAAAAGAAGCAAACCAGTGATGAAATCTCCAAGATTACCAAGAACCCGAATCTACCCACCACCATGAAATTAGCGATGATCAAGAAGTTAATAAAACAATTTGAAAGTTTCCAACATAAATTAAAAGCTTCAGTTGCTCGTGATGAAGAATTAAGATCAAGATTGGTTGCTAGATTAGAGAATTTGCGGGAATTAGATAAGTATTGTATTACAAATAGCAGTAGCGGGGGTGGGGATCGGGAAGATCTGAATGAAGAAGAATCCGATGAAAACGAGAAATTGTTGGATTTGCATAATCCTAATTTATTAAACTGGTATCGAGATCAAACCAATTTGTTAATTATTGATTATTTGATCAAGTCAAATACTAGAACTGATACTAATGGTGGGGTATTGTTATTAAAAAGTTTAAGTAAAACAAATCCGAAATTTATGAAATTAATTGATTATGATTTATTTGAAAATTTCAACAAAGTATTTGTATCCATTGTAGAGAATCATGATTTAACGTTGGTAATTAATTGGTTTAACGAAAATAAGAATTTCTTGAAAAAGGGAAATTCAAATTTAGAATTTGAAATTAATTATTGTAAATTTTTAAGTTTAATTGAAAAGGGGGATATAAATGAAGCAATTAAATTTTCGCATATAAATTTATCGCCATATGGAAATAAGGAAAACTATCAAGAAAATGATAATAAAAATCATTTGGCTAACATGAAAAGATTATTGGGGATGGGGGGATTATTAGTGTTTAGATCTATGGAAAACAACGAGAAAAAAAAGAATTCTACTGAACCTATGACTTTTTCAAGTAATGTAATGATAAATTCACCTCAATTTCATGAATATCAGAAATTACTTTCTGATGAACGGTGGGAAAGTTTATCTCGAAGTTTTATTGAAAATTTTACAAAATTATATGGTATAAGTAAAAATTATCCAATTTTCATATATCTTTCACCTGGATTATCAAGTTTAAAGACAAAGTCTTGTTATTATAATAATGAAAATACAATTTTTAGAGATGAAAATATACCCTTAGTTTCACGTAATCATAGTCATAGTCATAATACTGGAACTGTGGTTATAGATGAGAAATATCGAGGCCCAAATTATTATTATAAATTATTAAACAAGATTAATAATTGTCCAGTTTGCTCACCGGAATTATATAAATTAAGTCGAAATTTACCTTATGCTCAGTTAATTACCCTGATTTTTAATAATCCATTTATATTACCCAATGGTAATATTTACCCATTTGATAAGTTACTTAATCCATGTGAAAAATATCTTTCGGAGAAAAATACCTTGTTGAGAATGGGTAAAGTGAAAGATCCATTAACTAAGGAAATATTCTCTATAGATACTTGTGCAAGAGTTTTCCCAGCTTAATCACTATCACTATCATTATTCTGTTGCACTGGTTTTGGAGTAAATTTTTCAAAAATATACATCCTTGCATCTCTTTGTTCCGCGGGTTTCGTGGTATCTTTAGTGCTATTTGTTCTTCTATGATGATATTCGGGAAACATAGCCCAATCGAATTTACCTGATCTTTCAACTTTATATCCACGACTCTTACTTATAATTTTAACCCCCCATGAATTATATGGCTCACCTTCAAACATTGAAACAATTATCTTACCGTCAATTCCAGTATTACTATTTCCAACATAACCTGCAAAATCATTTTTGGTATTATCATTAACAATGTCAAACACTTGTTTACAGTTTTTAAAATATTCAACCATTAATTTCTGATGTTCTCGAATATTTCTATCAACATCTTTTATGCCTTTACCAGTATGAGGGAAATTAAACATTATATAGTTTAATTGAGATTTATCTGCAAACAACAGGGGTGATTTACCTGACTTCTTTTGCTTAGATGTGATTTGTAGTTTCAAACATTGCGGTAACTTCGTAGCATCTATTTCATGCAATAACTTCACACCAGATTGAGTCAATTGATCGAGGGTAGATTCAACATTGGGGTATTTCTGTTGAAGTTGTTCAAGCGAGTCATAACTGGTAGCAATTAAATTTTGAGGCTGAATGAAATTTTGTGAAATTAAAGATTCGGCAAATGTGAAATCTCCTTCTCCAATAAGTAATACTCTATCATCAATGTTAAACGGCATAACTCCCTTTTGTTGTTGTGGTTGTTGGTGTTTTTTCTTGGGGATCTTCTTGATTGAATTAGCCTTGTTTATTTGTATTTCTTTGGCTATTTCGGCATTTTGATTAAGTTTCTTGGAAAGATTATCAGATACTTGATGTCGAGCAAGTGCACCTTTCAACCCTTTTTGAGTTAAGTTCTTTCCTTTAAGTTTTCTACCCATATCTATATATACTTAGCAATTTTGAGATGATCTGCGCAAAATATTTCAATTTTTCAGATCTACTATGATTTTTTCTGTGGGTTTTAAGGTGAACAAATAATTGCAAATATGACAGAATTGACATAGATAGAGTGTTTCATTTCGCAACTGACAAGCTTACTGCAGGTGTAGTACGATGTTAGTAAAACTACTTTTGTTTATATAAGTCTATTTAAATTTACAAATGAACTTGTGCTTCGGCAACAGCAAGATCAATTTGACTACTATGTAAAGATCCATCATCATAATCGTTAGATTCTTGCATAGAAGAATTCAGACTAACTTTACTATCTTCACTATAATCTGCGTCTTCCAAATCACTAGAACTATTCTGTTGTTGTTCCATTAATTTTATCCCCTTCTCTTCTACTTGTTCCTCTTCTTCCTCACTTGATACGTCTTCTAATTCTTCCTTATATCCATCATCATATTCATAAAACAACAAGAATGTACCTTGTCCATTCAATACTTCTTCTTCACTTACTACATATACCGATTCATCACTTATTCTCCACCAGGAGCCACGTAATTTCCTATAACATATATAATGCCCATAGTTATGGGTACCATAATGAGATATGACAGACTTTAAATTGTATTGTAATCTAGGATCAAGTGGAATTTGTGACTCGATCTCAGAAGATGTTGCTACTGTGGAATCTGAAGGAACTATTTCATCGTCGGATGAAAGTGACGGAGAACTTGACGGGGCGGAAGGAGGAACAACATCAGGTACTGACTGATGATGTAATCGATGTTGATCTTGTTTTCTAAATGGTAATCTTGCATCCATATTAATATCATTTGGTTCAACAATATAACGAGACATGTTCAATTTTATAGGAAATGTAACATTACTGGGATTTTTAACAATCAGATAAGTTCTTGAATCAAATACTGAACGATTGATATGAATACAAAGTAATGGTGGTGGTCTACTTAAATAAATTTGTTTTGATTTTTTTGATTTTTTAATTTGTTTTTTAATAGTTAACTTTTCAAATATTTCATCAGTTATATGATGATTATTTAATTCTTGCTCAATTAACGACAACCTCGATTGAAATTGTTCAACAAGCTTGTTCAGACTGTCCGGTAAATCTTCAAGTCGTTTAATTAAAAAGTCTCTTGTTTGAATTAATCCACATCGATTACAATTGACATCCTCAATGATTTCCGGAGTGATCCATTGATTTAATAAATCATCCAAATTAAAACTTGAATAATATGATGCATCATGGGGTAAATTTAAACTCAATCCACTGGTGACGGAATATCTTATTCCTCCAACTTCACCACAAGTTAAACATCCAATTCGTTCAGCTGCAACACCATCCACTGGAGTAATCAACTCAAGAGGATATAACTTATGATCACAATCAACTAAATTAGGATCAACTTGTGAAGCAGGAACATACACGACTCCCAATTTTCCTAATCGATCAACCCCAGATATATAATCCTTAACATAATTCATATCAATATATTTATCACCAGGTCCAACTTCAGGTTCAGGGGTAGGCATTCTTGAAGTGCTTACATTCTTATACTCTCTCTCAAGTAAATTCATAACTAATTGATAAAACTCTTGAGCATCTTCTTGATTGTATCCCGAAAAGAAATTTTGTTTAGGGCCATTTGGCATCTTATTTAATAATTGCTTAGAACTAAATTCTTTACCCATACGACCATACTTCCCATTAACGTTTTCTAATAATGTTTTCAAAGCATTTGTAAATACTAGTTCTCGTTTAGGTTGGTTGGACTTTATAGTAGTAGGGGCCACCATATTAGAAGTGACTAGAGAAATCTCGTCATATAAATAAGAATCAATAAATTTAAGTAACTCTCGGGAAGAAGCCAAAGATTGGATCACACTGTTCATAAAACATGTGTTTCCTTCATTACTTATTCCACCAACGGCACCACCATTTTTCATGGCAAATCGATAATATTTTGACTTATTACCAAACCTACCACCACCTTGTCTATTACTAAGAAATCTATAATTTGAATTCATCAATGAAATAACTCTATGAACTAATGCTGGAAGATTATGCTGGGTTTTGTTAAGGTAGTATATAACCAATATAACTAATATGGATGTTGATGTAGTGGTTAGTAATCGCGGTTGGGTGGTTGTTAATCGGGATATAAAATTTGTAAAAAACAACGTGGTATCAGAATTAGTAAGATTTATAGTAGTGATGAGTAATATTGATAAAATAGCTAGGTTTCTTAATTGAAACATCTACCGAGGATATACGTTTAGCTTGTTACAATACAACCACAGTGTAAAAGTCGTGGTAACTGATGTCAAAATTTTTTTTCTTCTCTGGTTATTCGAGCCGTTCGCCAGAGAGCTGGAGTTATGTTGTAACTGGCACTAATTTTTGGAATATGAAACTAGATCAATATAACTAGTTGACTTTAGGTAAGCTATGTAGTAAAATCAACTAGATATTCAAACACGAGTGCAAATAACAAACCTTCAAGATAAAGTTTGCTTGAAGGAATTAGGGGTTACCCGGAGATAGGTTCTCGCCAAAACCAGTACAGGTAAGGGTAACACAATTTGCTAGTGCCGATCTTTTCTTTGGCTATACTTCAGTATATTATCATACCACCTTCTTAGTAAACATCCACGCGGTATATCTTAGACGATATTACTTCTAAAAAACAAAATATATTAATAGAGTATAAAGACGAATGCTATACCTAACAAACAAAACAAATAAAAAAGGCATAAATAAACTAGAAAAAGAAAGTGTGAGTGTATATCTCAAGTTGTATCTCAACAAATGTGTAAATATAATTGTCCAAAAACCACAACCTGTGGGTCTAACTTATATGGGGTATTCTGGTTTGAGTCTCTCTATATTTTTTTTTCTTTCTGTTCAAGGTCTTCCCTGTCCATACATTGAAGGATGTGGAGGGCCTGGAGGTGGAGGTCCTGGTGGTACAACTCCTCGAGGGAAATTTTGAAATTGTCCTCCCATAGAAGGATGTTGATGTGGAGGTGGAGGTCTATCTTTACCCCAACCACACTTCAAAGGTCTACCATTAATATTAAACCCAGCTAATTGAACTATAGCCAATGCTGCACGTTCATGATTATCGTATTTAACAAATGCACAACCTTTTTCGGGATGAAATTTAAAATCGACTATGTAGCCAAAATTAGTCAATAAAGGAATTAAATCTCCTTGTTGCGTGAAATGAGCAATATTTCCTAAATAAACGGTGGTTTGCCAAGATGGGGTTTGTCTTAATACAATATCGTAGGATTGAGGAGACATAGCAGGTATGTTGTTATTACCAGCATTTCCCTGATTAACACCATTGTTTGAACCATTACTATTGTTGTTGTTTCCATTATCTTGTAATACAACTTGAGGGGGAGGTGGAGCAAATTGGGTATTAGTGTTAAAACCAGGATTAAGTAATTGTTGTGGGAAAACATGACCGTTACTATTGCCGTTGTTATTGTTATTGTTGAATGGTCTGAATTTTGGATTATTATTGTTATTGTGGTGTTGATGGTGATTTGGGTATTGGTTATTGTTGTTGTTGTGATGTTGATGGGCCCGGTTGTTGTTGCCGTTGTTATTGTTGATATTGTTCATATTGTTGTTATTTCTATATCCTTGATTATTATTCATTTGTTTGTGAGAAGCCCAATTACATCTAATTGCTCTACCATTAATCCATTCACCATTCATAGTTTGTAAAGCCAATTCAGCATCGGATTGATTCGAAAAAGTAACAAATCCATACCCTCTAGATCTAGAAGTTTGCATATCCCACATAACATGCGCTTGTCTTAACGATTTAAACTTTGAAAACGCTTGTTTCAATTTTTCATCATTAATTTCTGGACTTAAATCACCGACAAAAATATTAAAACTTGGATCTTCTAAAGTATTTGCTGTGGCAATTGTAGCTGATTGAAAAGCCCAATTGATTTTAATTTCATAATTGGAAAGAACTTTCCCATTCATGGTATTTAATGCCATATCAGCAGCTTGATTGTTTTCATAATCAATAAAAGCATAATTAAACCCAGGCTTATTCTTATCATTTAAAATTTTAATTGATTGAATTGTACCAGCACTTGAAAAAGTATCTTTCAAAAATTCTTCAGAAATTGATTTTGATAAATTACCAACATACAAGATTTTATTTGAAACTTCACGACCACCTTCAATTGCCGAGGCAGGAGTTACTGGAGTTGTTTCCTTGGAATCAGGCTTAACTGGAACTTGTGGATCTTCCTGGTCTTGATTTTGCAATTGTTGTTGTGGTTGCTGTTGTTGTTCTGATTGTTGAATTTGTTCTTCCTGTTGAGGTTCCTCTACTGGAGTACCGGAAGTATTTGGTTCGGTTTCAGTCATGATTTAACTAGGAACAATTAATAAATAGTATAATTTAAAAGAATGGACGTATTCACAAGTATGCTTGCTGATTTAGGACAGTTCAAGGAAATGTGACAACAAGAAATATTCAATCAACTTTTTTGATAGATATAAAGTGTGTGTGTGGGTGGGCGGTGTTTGGTTTGATTCGTTATAAACGATTGATCGGTAACACCTGCTTGAGTACAAAAAAATAAAAATAATAAAAAAGAGCCCCGACAGGATGGATGTTCTAGGACAAAGGATCAGTTGGGTATGATGATGATTAGTTCTTAACTAGGGTTGGCCACACAAGTTTGAGTCAATATTAACGTGGTGGTGCTCGGTTTTTTCTGTTTTTCCAAATTCGTCGAAAATAGACAACAAAAAAAAAAAAGGATTTTATTTACGCTCGTTGTTTAGTTTTTTATTTTTTATTTTTTATTTTGGCCGGTGATTTCCGTTTGCCGGTGAACTGCTTTTGCAGACATGTTCTTTGATATGCTCTGGTTGTACTATCACCACCGTATAATCATATATTAGGAATAACTGGGAATAAGATGGTTATGGAAGTTCAGGATTACTATATACGTACTTATGATTGAAGTTGTCGATGTGTTTGAACTATTGCATTCAATTTTGCTACAACTCGAGGCGGATTTATAAAATACTTTTACCTTTGTTGATCTTAATTAAACAATAGTGAACCATGACTGATCTTCAATTGCACTTGTAAGCCATTGTTTCCAAAATACTTACGAAGCTGGTTAGGTTTGTATCCCGGTTATTCTAAATGCAAATTTGCAACTAGTTCTAAATTCTCTATCTAGTAATATTTTTGCGCTTTTTTTTTCACCCCTCCCCATCGCTAATACTCGGAGATATCGTAGTACCATGCCAATTAAACTTATACTATCTGATCTGAAATCAGTCAAGTCCATAAAACAATACCTTGAGGAAAATAGTCTTCTTAATAAATCGTACAAAATCCAAAAGCATGATGATAAATTTCAAATATTTACAAATTTAGTGGAAATTACCGAAGAATTATCCGTGTATCAATATGAAATGTATCAAGAACAAGAAACCAAACCACAAGAAGTAACCCTAGATCTGGTCACTAAAGATTTCCTTCTTTTGAAACATATACCTATCACTAATGCTTTATCAATCCCGAAAAGATGGTCAATTTATCCCCCCATGATTTTGTTTAATTCAAACACGTTTGAATCTAAACCTTGGCAAGATCTTTTCAATAGCATATCCACCGAGGAATTCTTCAAGTTTATACTTTCTCATCAGCAAGATATATTCGGTACTCATGAAATAACACACATAGCCGTGAATAAACCAATTATAGAAACCGATATTATGCGTAGACCATTCAATGTCTTACCTTTGTATGGAGATTTTGGTCCTATAGCTAAATTCGGTTGTCCAACTGAAACTGATTTCAATCAAGCGTTTTGGTGTCATGTTATTCAAAATGGCATTTATCAAACTTGGGCTCCAAAATATACCATGTTTTCAAGAGGAAATATTAAAGAGAAGAAACGAATTCTTGGAAATTACAAGAATTTAAATAATACAATTGTGGTTGACTTCTATTGTGGAATTGGGTATTTCTCATTATCGTATCTTAAAAATGGTGCTAAATTACTATGCTGGGAATTAAACCCCTGGTCAGTAGAGGGATTTACCCGGGCATTAAGATATGCTAATTATCAATATACTGTAATTAGACCAGAAGACCCATTCTCATATGAAGAGTACTTACAGCTTAATGTAGATATAATTATCTTTCTTGAAAGTAATGAAAATATACCAAGGAGATTATTACTGTTTCCCGAAAATAGCTTACCTATAGGTCATATCAATTTAGGATTATTACCTAGCTCAAAATTGGCATGGGTTACGGCAGACCAATTAAAAGAGAAATCTTCAACATCAACCACTTTACATATTCATGAAAATGTGCATGTTGATCAGTTCGAAGAAATACAAGATGAAGTTAAACAAACTTTTGAAAAGGGCGAAATATTACATTTGGAGAAAGTAAAGACTTTTGCACCTGATGTTTGGCATATCGTAATTGATGTTAAAAACAATAAGTGAAAAGAGGTACTCTAGTTCTGAGATTTGTATTTAGTAATAGTGAAAACGAGAACGAACGAAAGACCAAGAATGACATTTTCCAAGTAGCAAACTCCGTCCGGATTAGCTATACATACTCCGTCCGGATTAGTTATACATACTCCGCTGAGGAACGTTTCGATGAAGTATACATATTGCTAGCTAGTGTCAAAAAATAAAGACATAGTCCGGGTTTATGGTTAAGCGATATAGTGATTAAAGGGGTGCATTTGGGCTTCGCAATTAAAACCTTTTTAAGATTTAGAATCTGGCCCAGAAAGTATCATTTTGCTTCAGAATGCAGCGGTTCAGAATGTGGTAGATTTAAATAAGTGAGATAAATTCTAATCTGTGGAGATTTTCGTGATATTTACAGTATCGATTAGTAATTAAGTAAAAGAAATAAAAGATTATCGAACATATTAACCTATTTTATCATACTTAAAAGCTAACATAAATTCAAAAGTATTAAACACCATATGAGGATCAATATTCTTGTAACCTATTGAATATACTCAGCTTAGACTGAAGCTGTTATTTAGGTCCGCTCTCTGGTTGGCCCAAGAAAATAATTAGAACAAAAAAAAATATCATACTTGTCCCAAATAGTGGCAAGAGAATTAACGATTGCAACATCGTGATCGAAATACATCGGGTTATAATCACAAATTTCATTGAATCCTAGTAGTGTCTTAGATTAGACTAATACAGCACCAATAGGTCAAGGCTAACTCGAGAATCCTCCCCCAAAATGCGAAGAAGGCCTGAAAATTGTTTTCATTGACAATTAGGATTTTCATAAAATTCTATTTGCGTATCTATTGTATGCGGTAATTATCTCCAAACCCCCAATAAGCACGCTGCTGCTTTACCTTCCTAATGATATTATTCATTTAGACGTGGAGAAATGAATCTTATTTTCTACGAAAAACGTTCCGCCTGCATGACCAATTTTTCACTGAAATAAAGTCAAGCAATAGTAATGGCAATCAAAACAACTTGAACCGGACGAAAAAATTAAATTCGGTCCGTATTACTTGAATTACTTTTATTTCTATTTGAACAAAGGATTCTGAGATTAGGTGACTATTGGAATATCATTCACGGAAATTATCGGGTTTTAATTAAACTTTGGTCATGCTGTATTTATCGGGGCTGAACTCAAGTGTTTACTCAAAATTCCAATACGCGCTACCCATTTGACAGAATTGACCATAGTTTCTCCGTGTTGGACCCTCTGCCCGCGGCTTACGCGTTGTCCATAATTTGAATCTACTTACCTTAAAAAGCAAAAAAAACCAAGAAATTTAAGGTCATAGTAGAGGGGTTACGTCAACTTCAATTTAAACTATTTTTCAACTACATTTACGAAAAAAACGTTTATTTGGAGAAAGGGATGAAAAAGAAATGGGCCTTATGATTGTCATCAGAACCAAGTATGAAAATATGAAAATTTCTTTGCTTTGCAATAGTAGTCATCCGCTAGATTGCGTTTGTCATTCTTTGGCAACATTTATTTTCCTATACTGCATCAGCCATCATACTTTCATGTCCCATTAATGTATGTTCAGCCTCGTAAGTTAATACAATTAAAGTTATCATGAATATTCATGTGAATACAAGGGTTTTACTGAAAAAAAGCTAAAATTATATAGTCGTAGTTTTTTCGGAAGCGGCATATTTTTTTTATGCCTTGGGGCTTGAGTCGGAGAGGGGGTTGTTCAAAAATAACAATACAAAAGCAAGAAATATGATTGGTACTTGATGCAAAATCATTGATATTCTAAGTTCTCTCTATATGCAATTATATAAAAGTGTACTTTGTATAAGCGTATGATTCTCCCTTTTCATTCTTTTTCTTTAACAATTTTGCCAATGAATAATTATCTAAACACTGAGCCAAAGATTTCACCTTTGGGGAACGAACAAATAACAGAAGAGGATTTAGAGCTAACAATTACATTATCGCGGCCAAATGAAATAGAGGAAAATTCACCCGAATATCAAATTGCAACTGTTGCGAACGAAAGTGAAGTTCGTGGAAATAATGTGTCGCCAGCTTGGTTTCTTAATATTTTTGCTCAAGAATTATCAGCTACCACACAAACACAAACAGTTCAAAACACTCATAGTCCTTTGAAATTTGGAGAAGACTTAGGTAATTGGTCGGGCCATGAATCGGCCAGCTCGACGAGTAGTAATCTTGCACCAGTTTTGAAATCAAATTCAGATGGTCGTAATTCAATCATCAACACCGTTAGTCCAAGTCCCACAATATGTCCACCTACAAGAATGAATAGAGCTTCGTCATTGCCTATGTATCTAGAAAACGAAGACGAAGTATCCGAATTCAAATACTTTTTACGATTTTTACAAAAGGATGTTAACAATAGTGATCCCGAAAATTTTGCTAATTCCTCTAAACAAGCGCCAATTGTCCCGATTGATAATAATCTTACAACGTTAGATGAATTTCTCGAGTTCAATCCAGAAGATGAACACCTTCTATCACGAACCACATCAATTGACTCTGATATTTTTGGAACTGACCAATTCCCTCAACTTGATCAATTATTAGAAATCAATTCAGCTCCAGTCAGTAGAACAGCAACTGAAATTGAACAATCGCGTTTTATCAACAACGTTTCAATTAATCAGATGGACAATCCAACTTTAAAGTCCCCAATTCTAAGGAGTTCAAGACGACGCAGCTGTCCACCTGGTTTTCGTCCTAGCAGGATACTCACCAGTACCCCAACTTCACCAGTTTTCTTATCGAATGATAGAATTTTGGAAATGACGATAACTAAGAAATCTACTAGTCCTCGCCTAGGTAACCATCATCAAGATTCCTTTGTTTGTGTTCTTTGTGGAAACACGTTATCACGAGCAGCAAATTTGAAGCAACATTATCTTCTGGTTCATGGCGAGGAAAGACCATATCCTTGCCGTTATCCCAACTGCCATTGGAGTTTTTCAAGGACTAATGATCGAACACGTCATGAAAATCAACACAATGATGTTAAAAAGTATGTCTGTTTTGGTATTTTACCCAATGGACACACATTTGGTTGTGGAAAACGCTTTAAACGGTCTGATGGACTCGGACGTCACTTTAGAACAGAGAATGGGAAGAAATGCATTCATCCACTTACTGAGCATCAAAATCAAACAAAAAGAAAGGAAACTGATATAGAAAGTGATGTTTAGTTTTAACCAATCTGGACTTATTCAAGACATACCCTATGTTTTTGATAAGGTAGCTTATTTTTGTTTATTATGTTTGTGGTTTATTTAAGTTTATAGTATATAGACTATGTTAAAGTTATAGAATTAAAAAAGCAAATTGAAAAGATCAATTATGTACCAAATTAATATCATGTTTTCAGCCAATCAGAGGGCATTATCTGAGTTGATTTAGGGTGAAAATGGTATTTCTAGATAATACGTTCTGTTGATAGCTCCTTTGTAATAACTAGTTGATAGATAGAATGTCTGGCAGTGGTTAGATATAACATTCACAGTTAGACTTGAGCACCTCCATCTTTTTTGAAAGAATTAATCAAATTAGCAAGGTGAAATAATGACTGGATTGGATATTTTTTCGAGGCAGTGAATGTCCAAAACGGAGTAACAAAAGAAATTCAATTATTGAAAAAAATAAAAAAATGCCAAACCTGGTGGTGACGGTAAGGAATGTATATTGTATAGTTTTCCTTAATGATATAAGCAAAAAAAAAAAGGAGTTTGGTTTACGTGGTTAACTTTCTATTTGTAATAAGATTATAGGATGGTGAGGAATCATTAACATGTTAGAAAAGTAGAGCCCGGAGGTGGCAATAAATATCTCTCTTAAATCTCGACAACCAAACAAAAATCAAACGAAGACATTAATACCTAGTAATATCACCTATCATGAACCTCTAGCGGAAAAATTGTTTCTAACCTATTTCGGAGTTTCCCTGGAAAAGGCTATCGTATAGACGCTTAAAGGATGAGTACAACACTGGGTTTGGAAAACATTTTGGCTAATTACGCTCTATATCTTTCGCAAGAAAGACGTTTAGTCAACCTTTTCTTCTTTCGCGATAAATCATCAGAGATGGATTAAGGTTGTCAAAATCATAGTAGGAACAAAATGCAAAAGATTTGAATGAATCATTCCACTTCCTCCTGAAATCCACGATCTTTTTCTTGTCTTGCATTTTCTTCAATGAAACTGTGGTTCCAACACTGGCACCTATTTGAATATATTCAGTTTACTCCGAAGTGGCCTACCCGAGGTTTTAGTTGGGCAGCAAATCTGGTTTCTAAAATTGACTGATGGTATTCTAATGTTCCTTCAAACTCATTTGCAGGATAACTTAGATGAACCATGCACGAAAGAAATAAAAAGGATTGATACTGTTTCCATACAAAGATGTACAAATAAGACGAATACCGCTGATCAGCTTAAAGATGACAGTTCAAGGGTTTTCAGATTGATGAGATGTTTACGTTGATCGATTGGAGTAAACTGAAATCAATTTAGATTAATCTTCCGCGATAGAGAAATAGTTCATCTAGGGAGTTCTCTGGATACATGGTGCCTTCTGATGGTTACTATTATTAAACCTTTTTACCAAGTAATCAGTTGGAGTTTGCATTGGTAAGTTTCCCAGTGATGTTGTACTAACGTTTTTATTCATGAGGTAGATTACACTCATAATATCGGCACTATTCTGATTTGGCCAGAAAACAATTGATCAGATTATTTGAACAAAATGTTCAACCATTACAGTGTGAAAACATTGTACAACGATTGCGCTACGAAAATCTAGGATTACTGAAGAATTGTCTCGGAACATATGTCAGACATAATGCCAAGATCTATTAATTTGATGGATTGATAGATGTTGGACGTTATGGAATACAAGAAGAAAAATAAGGAATCAGAGAATCAGTTGCCAAATCTGATGAATGTCAGTGTTTAGTGTAATCAAATTATGCGGCCGGTTTACCTTTCTGTAGTCGTCATTATTTTTTGTGTTCTATTATCATACTCAATAAGCACAACAGAAGACGAACTACAGCAATTCATGGTAAATATTTGGAATTCACTCCCACTTCTGTCAACCCAAACAGGATGGTAGTCTCAATCAAATATTGATTTAATTTTTTAGATCACCTAGTCATAGTTAATGTATAGAAATGTCAGAAAATTACGAATACCTAAAGTTATTTTAAAACAAAAACTATACATGGCTCAGTTGATCTAAATACCCTGAATAAAATGAGTCATAGCTGTCTTGTAACAATCGAGAAGAGATTATCGCGTTCGTTGACATTGCCCATTGTGTTTTCTGGGACACCAGGAATGCGAATCCCGGTAGATAAGTTCCCGATAACTCCAAGATAAGGAATATCCGCCAATAGAACATGAATGAAATCCGTTCCGAAAATTGATCTTAATCACAACTATTGAATTTCTGAATGACCATTTGTTTAAAAGTAATTGTCTCCAAACCTTTAGAACTTGCTGCTAATGATGTCATTCATTAAAACGTGGAGAAAAAAGTTTGTTCCTACGGAAATCGTTCCCGCCGCATGACCAATATTTCACAATTGAACAATGTAAATGATCGAGGTAATCATAACAACTCTTACCAGGCCAAAAAAATAAAGCTCGATCCGTATTACTTTTTACTTCATTAACACAAAATATCTTCGATAATCGGTGCGAATAACCATTTACAGAAATTATCGGATTTTAAGGAGGTTTATCCATGTTGGGTTTTGTGGAACGTTGAAAGTTGCCGGTTTTCGAATAATTAATTAAGGCTTGTCCCTTAACAATACTCTAGTTTGGTCTAGGTTAAGCCTTTCGCACAATTAAACCTGGCACAACAATTCGACCTATCTTAGGTTCTGTTAAAGAAAAAAAGGGTCAAGAAGCAGAGCCAGATGGAGTTATTTTTTGTTATTTTTTCAATTGCAATTACGAAGTAAACGTTTATTTCAAAAAGGGGGAAAAAGAAAGTAATGACTCTTACTGTTATTGGAACCACCTAAGAAAATAAGAAAATTTCTTTTCATGCACAGGTTGTAATACATGTGGTGGGCTGTGCCTGCCGTCCCAGCAACCTTTTTGGTCTCTGGTGTAACTCAACAATAACAATCGAACACACATGTGTTATCACCATGTTCAGCCCCTGATTTAATTTTCTTGAAGTTATTATTATTATTCATAGCACACCTTTTAGCTGAAAATACCAGCCCCATACAGTCGCAGCCCTATTTTAAAAGGGTCAATATTTTTTAGGGCTTGAATCGGAGTGGGGTTGTTCAAAAATAACAAAACTGCGAGCTATGATTGGTACTGGATGCAAAACGTAGATATGATTAGACCATTATACGCAACTATATAAACTTGCCAATATCGTCAAGCTAAGTTTTCTTTTGTACTTCTGCTTCAACAATATTTGTAACCAACTATTAATCTAAACATGAATCTTACTAATTTACCTTTGGCTGCTGAACATATAACACACGAAGACTTGTCAACTATTACCGTTGCTCGACCAAGTCCAATCAAACAATATTCACCTCAAGATCAAATTGGAACTTTCGTGAGAGAAATTAACATTCCAGAAGTTAACATGGCACCAGCTTACTATTTTGATTTCTTTCCCCGAGAAGTTTCAACTACCCAAGCCAAGATCTGCTTTGCAGATGATTTAGGTAATTACTCCAGCGTTACCTCAGCAAGTTCAATAGTAAGTGATCTTTCATCATATCTGACATCAACTTTCCATGATTATGCTTCGATAAATAGCACTGTTAGCTCAAGTCCTATGATTCGGGAAACAAATATTCCTAAACGTAGGTCATTTCCATTGCACTTGGAAAATCAAGGTGAACTACCTGGATTCGAATCGTTTCTCCAAGTTTTCGAACCAGACCTTGAACAAATCCTCCCTGTTGAATTCCCTACTATTTTGGCTCAAGATTCAATTGGCAATAACTCTTTATCCTTCGAAGAATTCCTTGAAATCAATCCTGTTGATGAATACCCCTTATCACGAACTAGTTCTATCGATTCTGGAGATTTTGGAATTGATCAATTGTTGGAAACCAATTCTAATCCAGCTAGTCTATTACCAACGACGATTGAATCAGATTTTAGTTACAAGATTCAAATGAGTCGATTGGAAGATGCCTCTCCAATACGAAAAGTCTCAAGAAGAGCTAGTTCTCCATCCGGATTTCGCCCTACAAGGATAATCAACAATAACACCACTTCGATTTCACCTGTTTACTTTTCTAACGAACGAATCTTATCAATGACACTGGCTAAGATGTCTAATACTCCCAACATGAAGGATCGTCGTCATGATGATTTTGTGTGTGCTCTTTGTGGTAATCAATTATCACGAGCTGCAAATTTGAAACAACATTATCTTCTGGTGCATGGTGAAGAAAGGCCATATCATTGTAGCTACCCAAATTGTGATTGGAGCTTTTCAAGAGCGAATGACCGAATTCGTCACGAAAACCTACACACTGGAATTCGAAAGTATGTTTGTTTGGGTACTTTACCTGATGGTACTACCTTTGGTTGTGGTAAGAGATTCAGACGATCTGATGGACTTGGTCGTCATTTTAGAACCGAAAATGGCAAAAAATGTATTCAACCACTTACTGAATTTCAAGATGAAAATCGAAGAAACAGATTTGACAGAGAATGACAATACCGGTTCGAACCATTCCCTTCTTTATTAGTAAATGTATTGACTTTTATTTACTATTATGTTCATTACTATTATTGTTATTGTAATCTTTTTTATATTATACTGTGTAGGCCAGGTTAAAGTTATAGAATAAAAAATATACTGCTTTTGTAAATCCCTGGTTAATAAAATTACCTCGGCTGGCCCTTCTGGATACCTCTTTCTATTTGAGTGCCACGGTAATAGCACTCTTGACCTATTTGGCGGACAGAACTCGCGAATTGAGTCCAAAATCAAATGGACGTCTGTTATAATTAAAATTAGTAGTAGTTTCCATTTTCTTGGTGAACTGTATCATCAATTAGGAAAATGAAGCACATGCTGATTGTATGTTAAACCAACATTAAGAGACTTTTGAGTTTCTTAAGGTGGGCCGCCAACCCGCTTTGGTCATACTTTTACAGATTTATTTTTTATGCGGCTGTGTACCTCGGAGTTATTCCTATTGCTTAATTAGTAATTACGAAAAAAAACCCCGTCAATGCCAATAATCTCTAACCTCATTTCCGTATCTGCAGTCTCGGTTTAAGCGAAAATTTAAAAATAAAGCACCTTGTACGCAGGAGAAAAACTTTGGACCCTGGATCAATAAACCGTTATCAACGATTAGAATGTCTCTTATTTCAAGGAATAAATTTAGGTAGGTCTATGCTGGGTATTGCGATTGACAGATCTTCAATGCTAATTAAAACTGTACTTGAGATCTTTGAGGATTAATAAACATAGCCATGTTTCTTTTTTTTGAGGCAGATTATATTTTGGGGCTGAATGTGGCGAGTGTTGCAGATCAGATAATGTATAACATAAACCACAATTGTTCGCTTCCCTTATGAAAATTAATCCGTTCATTCCTTCAATTGAGTTCAATGCTCCATGATATGACTCCTTTACTAGAAGAACACTCACTAAAAGCTGCTTCACAACGTTCAAGTCCAGGTTTTCAGCAGGTTGATAATGAAAATATGTTGAAAACTAAAATTGACCATCTTGTGGATCATATTAACATCAATCAAGACAATTTGTTTACTAAACGCACAATGGCTGCTCCTAACTCATTTACATCACTTAGAAAGCTTACAAGATTGGTAACTGTGGAACTATCGAGATATTCAATCGGACTCGATTCGCCATATTCGCAAGGTACTGAGTATTTCAGCGCAGACCTCCAAACCGAGTTCAATTCCTCCCTATAAAATCAGTATTGGTGCCAGTCCCCTTGGTCGTTTCGAGAGTATAATCACCGACGCTACTGTGTTGCTGGATTTAGACGGAGATGATGATTTTGATCCTAAGCATTATTTGCAAGATTCAGAACCAGAGTATGAAACTGACTCCAATTATTCATCACTTTCCGTGATTGAGATTGACAATTCTGATAGTTTTAACAGGATGCGGTCAGTGTGCGGTTCAAGAAGTACATCAGTGAATTCTAGTGATCTTGAAGAAGCAATAACTGAGAAATTCAGAGAACTAGAGGAATTATTGGAGATAGAGTTTACTATTCCTTCAGTTAGAATATCATCTGATTTTCCTGACTTTGACCATTCCAGAATTCCGAAAGTTCCAACTGGAATCATTTATCCAATTTTCTTCCGTCCATTCAGAATCTCCCAGATCTACCATTCAACTACACTAGCTTACTTGACGAATGGACGAATTGTACCAACAAATCTGAACGGAAAATCTGTTCAAGTAGAAGTGCATAGAAGAAACAGATTTGATAGACTTGTCGTTAATTGATTTTGTTTTTGAACAACCCTTGGTTACAACAATGTTTATTTATTATAGTATTTAACTAAGTACTTTTAGTTATAACTTTGTTTGCGTGACAAAGCTTGTAGTATAGAAAATAATCAAAAAATCTGCACAATTTCAGTAGAAAAATATAAAAATGGTTATCCTAGTTAGAAAATTCTATTTAGTTTATGATTAAGACAATATAAAAAATAATTCAAAAAAGTAAGGCTCTGGAATGGATTTGCAAGTCTGATGGATATTTTTGATTTCCTTTAGATATTTCCTCTTTTGTGCCAATGGATTTCTGTGTTGTAATTATCTGTAAAAATGACCAGGTTCGACATAATATTAATTGAACCTTTCTAACTTTATGACATATGAAATAATGTTAAGGTTTGATTGGCAACTACTTATCATTTTAAGGCTCTAAAACTCGAAAAAATATTTGCCACAAGGTGGGGAAAAATCATCAACCATTAAAATAGGGCGGATTTATATCACTTTTGAAACAAATATGTATATTAAGTCAACAAATTCCTCATTTTCTTTCCTGGTGATTTTGGTTTGTTTTCGGTCCTCCAAAGATGTCAAAATGACAATCCCTACAAATAACCATACTGAGTCCAATCCAGTCCTGAGTTACCAATTACGAGAAATATATGCATCTTTGTTCAATTCTTCTTCCCTGAGCTCACCATATTCAGAGGACAACTCTTTTTTAACTGCATTGCTGGGGATCGATCTCAGATCCTCCAATGTTTCCTCAATTTCAACTTCAGATCTGGCATTCGAATGTTCAGAATCACAGGATGAACGCCAGTCGTTTGAATGTCCTAGCTATATTGTTCAACCAAATCCTTTAAAATGTCGTCAATTGTCAGTAAATTCTACTCCAATAAAATTTAAACCAAGTAGACTATCACAAGCTACAGATTGGTATCTATCAACCAGCCTGAAACAAACACCCAATTTAGAATATGAGAATGATTTTGACCAAGATGAAACCTTAGAGCTTGCAAGGGATATTCAGGGTTCGACGTCTAATGCTGACGACTTGAACAACTGTCTGATTATACCATCCGAATTATTATATGATCCCTTGGAAGACTGGTCCAATGTTATGTTACAAGAATTCAATATGTTGGAAAATCAAGGAATTCAACTCAATCAATCAACCGACATATCAGCAGCCAATACAGAAAATATCTATCTGTTGGAACGTTCAGCAAAGGGTCCCCCTCCCTCCTTCGTGATTGAAAACGAACAGGGATTTGATTTTCTAGATAATTTTGCTTTGGTCAAACATTCACCCATCCCTACAGAAAACCAACGATCGGCAATATGTTCTCATTGTCATCAATCGTTACCTCCTTCCAGCGGTGAAGCTCAGAATACCAGTGCTAAGAAGAGGTTCATGTGTGAATATCCAGGATGTGCCAAAACATATCTGGGTAAATATGAGAGAGCTCGTCACATGCTTACCCATCTTAAAGATATGCCATTCATGTGTTCTGCCTGTGGAAAACGGTTTTGTAGAAAAGATCATGCTAGACAACATCGACTTGGAAAGAAAGCTGGGCCTTGTGCTAAAAGCTCCATCATTGACAATAGACGAAGGATGTCAGATGATTTTTTATAATTTATTTTATAATTTATTTTATTTTAGTTTTAATTTCGGTATTTAACTCTGGTATATTTTTATTAGAGATGCTTATGAATTATTATTATTACAAAACAAAATGATGTCATGAAAATTGACAATAGAAAAAAATTTGCACCCATCCGAGATTTCCTGGTTCCAAAGCACAAAACCAGAAAGGGCTGATTAAATTTACAATAGAGAAAAAACAAATTGTAACAGCCTACTCATCTACCCCAAAATAACTCGGAACGACTCGTTAATTTCATAAACATCGTGTGTCGTTTATTTTTGAAATAGATTTCCCCAGATAAAAATTTGGGTTAGATTTCCATTTATTATTCCGAATTGTCCGAATCCAATTTTCAACCTTCCTCGTATGGGGAATTTCGGGAACCTAAACATCACATCCAGAGATGGTGAAATCAATTTAGTTTAGCCGCGCTGTTATAAATAAATCCGTCTCAAACGTTTAAATCATATATCACTCTACGACGGACGAGAGTCAAATATGTCAGCAGTCTTTGCTTCAATTTTTTTTCTTACAAAGTAGGTTAGACTATTACTAATAGTCTACAAATTTGGTATTTGATTTTACCGAACTCACCATTTATAGCAGAAGTTTAACTAAATCCGATCCTCGAATTGTCCCTCCGCCGCCATCTCAACTCATTTTCATTGGAATCCATTTTGTGGAGTCTCGGCTCGATCGATAGAACTTCAAAATACTGATTTTTTTTACAGGTTACACGCACAATGATGTAATTTTTCCAGGTTGAGCTCCGCCCGCCATCACATGTAAATTAGCAGTCCATTGTTTAATTTCTTTTTCAGCCAAATAATTTTGACAGGGTCTGAACTCTTTTTTTGAGTTTAAGCCGGTTTGTATAAAACTTGTATAACCAGAGTGTGCGATTAGAAGGTAAAATAATTTTATAATTTCCCTAACCATTGTATTAGAATTGATATCAGATTGGGGTGGGGAGATATAAATATAATCGAAAATGGCGATGTTAAGTACATTTGTATTTCCTTATTGTCAAAAACCTCAGTACCAGATTTCGGTATTCTAAATTTAGTTAAATAAAATTTTCTCCCTTTTCCGAACAACATTAGCGCAGGTGTGTTTTGTGGTTTTAAAAGTAATTCCGATTTTTAAATTCTTTTATTTTTTTTAGAATTTTTACTGGTTTTCCACTACCATAAGGACAAGAAAAAAACATCAACTCACTTTAGTTAAATCAATACAATATATTGCGTCATTGAAGCAGTATAACCAAAGTTACAACAAAGAAACAAAACATTTAGTTGCTAATAATAGGGTCGTGTATAATTTATTGTTGCTTCAGAGAATTGTTACACGTTTTAAACTTCTCGCTTAATGTCTTCTCATGCCTATTCGGATCGAGTTGAAGACCAACAATTATATGATATTTTAAATCTATCACCACCAACGATCGTGGTTAAACATAGTGGAACTTCAGATTCCTTAACTAATGCTTTATTAAACGACGCCGGATTTATGGATTATTCACAACAACAACAACAATATGATGCCAATCCTATTCAAAAACAACCACTTGGTAGTCACATAATCCAGCGTTTTGTTTCTGACCAACAGAAAATGCATACAGAAGAATCAATAGAGCAGCATAATTTAGAATCATTTGAACCTCCAAGTGCTCCAATTGAAGATATTAATCAAGACCCGCTACCTGAATTTAATTATATCCCAGAAACAAAAATGTATGATGAAGCTTCGGATATTTCTTTACATAATGTTAACCCTGGAGGCGGTGGTCAATTTAATTCAAATTCAACTTCAAATGAATATTTATCACCAATTTCTCAATTTGCCAACCAATTCTCTAATATGCAACAACTGGACCTGGCTCAACAACAGCAACAACATGAGTATTTACAAGTTAAAGGTGATGATTTATTACATCCTAATTCACCGATGCATTCAACCACACATTCGATCTATTCAGATACGTCTTCTCATCCAGCTTCACCATATATCTCCCCCATGTCACAATTTAGTTCGAGTCATAATTTAGCTATCCCGCCTCAACCAAACCTCGATGCATTTTCTGACGTCGGCTCGCATAATGGTAATAATAATATACTACAAGGTGGGGGTGATGGTGGTGATTTCATAGTATCATCGGGGCAATATCTTGATTCTGCTGCAGGTATGGTAGTTCCTTCTAGTTTTGAAATTGGATTTGGTGAGTCGATTAGCTCTACAAATTTGACTAATTTAGATAGCATGGATAATACCAATAACAAATGGCAACCTTCCCTTCAACAACAAGAAATACAACAAGAGTTCCAACAATTATCAATGAGAGTACATCAATTTCAACAACAACAACAACAACAGCAGCAACAGCAACGAACTCAAAACCTTGACCCACGGAACCAACAACATGAAAATACATTTGATTATAATTCAAATGGACAAAATCTTGATTTTGATATTTTAGCTACACCTCCAATGCATGGTAAATCACTTCAACCTCTTGACACAATTAGTACTGCAGCAACCAATAATTCAAATTATCAATCTAATCCATTAACCGAACTTAATCTACATCAGTTACGCGATGACGATGAGGACGACGCGGGAGATTCGCTGGGGATAAGGATATCTATAAATCAAGCACCACAAGCACCACATGCAATTGTTGCCGCAAGAACCCCCTCTTTGTTCAGTAATAGTTCGGCAAATTCATCAATTAGAAATTCACCAAGCCTTCAAGTCAATAATAACAACAATAATAAATCAAGTAATCTTGTTCCTAATTCAGAATTGATGTCTCCTATTGGATCCAGTGGGAATTCTGACACCAATAATTTACTTGATCCCGATTATCAAAATATTAAACGAGGCAGAAGAAAGAGTCATTCTATGAAATCGGCAAATGGCTCGGTTTCACCAAGACCTTCAAGATCACCTTCTACAAGAAAGAAGTATATTGAATCTGACGAAGAAGAAGAACAAGAAGACGACGGCCATGAAGAAGAATATGATGAAAACTTGGCTAGAGAGAAGATTTTGGAATTGGCTCTGCTTAATCAATCTTCTAAACGAGTACAGAAACATCCTAGTGTATATGCGTGTCATTTATGTGATAAGCGATTTACTAGACCATATAATTTAAAATCGCATTTGCGAACCCATACTGATGAAAGACCATTTATATGTACCCAATGTGGTAAAGCATTTGCAAGACAACATGATCGTAAACGACATGAAGATTTACATAGTGGGGAGAAGAAATTTCAATGTCGAGGTGTTTTAAAAGATGGAACTCAATATGGATGTGGAAGAAAATTTGCTCGTGCTGATGCATTAAGACGACATTTTCAAACTGAAGCTGGTAAAGAGTGTATTAGAATGTTGATTACTGAAGAATTGGAGGAGAGGAAGAAGCTAGGAGGAGCAGGAGGCGAAGGAGAAATTGATGTTAATATGGATGATTTTTTAAGTCCTTCTTCATCATCAGGGTTGTCAATTCCACAATTGGAAATCTCACCACCTGAGTAAAGGACTTTTTTATGTTGTATAGTATTTTTTTTTGTTTATGATAGAATGAATAATTTATGTAAAACTTGGTAGAAAAGTAACCAGAACTCTCAATTCAAACGTGATTTATGTTGAGAAAAGAATTTGGGTAGTACCTAGGCGTAAGTTTGTAGGAAGGTGAAGAAATAGTAGTACCAGTCAAGATTCGAGTTAGGTCTGAGTGAGCTATTAGTTCAAGCGGCGCGAAAAATCGAAATAACCCAATTATTTCTTGGTAGTATTTTTCTGATGCAAATGAAAAATTTCTAGTGTTGTTTGGATATACTTTGGAATTAACCATGTCGCAAGATTACAATGACGAATTTATAGACAATATAAAGCGGAAAGATAGTAATAAACATTTGTCCGACGCTGAAAAGGAACTTGAAAAATTAAAAAATGACAAGGAATCATTTATGATTGATCAAAATAAACAATATATTGAAACCTTATTTAAAGATCATAAATCAAGTCCTATCAAAATTAGAAATGTTCAAATTACAAATAGTCAAACGTTTAGAGATTCATTTATACAAAGTCAATTTAAACCTTTGTTAGCTACTGATCAAGCAATTACTCTTGAAACATTTCTTGGGAAAATTGAATCAATTTCTAAAAATTTTATAAAACTTGGTATTGTTGATAATTTACTTGTTTCTGTACAACCAGTTAATCCACCATCGCCATCAATATTTAGTAGAAAAAAATTTGTAGATACCACCAGTTTACATGTTGTTCCTATATTTAACATAATCCCCAACAAAAAGTTTTATGCTAAGACCGGGACAAATATCGGGAATGGAGAAGGTGATGGTTATGTTCAATTTCAAATTAAGAATATATTTGGAGGAGGTGAAAATTTAGAATTTGATGCTATATCAGGAACCAAGACCCAATCTTCATATGTTTTGAATTACAATCAACCGATTTTAAATACTGCAAATTATAGACTTGAAAATTTGTTTTATATAAATACCAGGAAATTTGATTGGATTCAAGCAAATGTTACGGGGAGAGGTATGACAAATAAAATACATACTATGTTTGACGGACCTATTAATCATGAAGTTATACTTGAGAATTATTGGAAAGTATTGAATAATTATGGTAGTAAAAGTTTAGAAGTTTTACTGCAAGCTGGTTCACAATATAAATCTTGCTTAAGTTATAATTTTATATATGATTCAAGAAACAATCAACATTTACCAACCTTAGGGAAATATTTCCAATTTGGGGTTGAATATAATGGACTTGTTAAATATGTGAAATATCCCTTTGTTAAAACTGCAGGACAAATTCAATTAGCTTATACATTACCCAAAATTAGGTCTTCAATTATTACCAGTCTTAAATCGGGATTATTATATCCCTTAGGAAAAACAAGTTCTGTCTTGGATAGGTTTTATATTGGGGGGCCAAACGATGTTAGATCATTCATGCTTAACGGGTTAGGACCTAAAGATTTCAACTCTTCAATTGGAGGAGATATATTCTTGAATGGTGGTGTATCGTTAATAACCGATATTCCTCGATACCCGGAATCAAATTTTAAAATACATAACTTTTTGAATTTTGGAAGAATAATTAAAATGAATAAACAACAAGGAATTTTTGATAATTTTAAACAATTGACACATCTGCATAGTTTAAGTTACGGGATCGGGATCTTGTTTAATCATCCCATGGCTAGATTTGAATTGAATTTGGTAGTTCCACTTATTGCTCATGAACGCGATTCAGTAAGAAAGGGAATACAATATGGTATAGGAATGTCATTCTTGTAAATAAATACACATATAGATACATAGATATACATCTAAATATTACTACTTTGGGTGCAGAGCTATCCATTCAGTATGATGTTGAATTACTTTTGGTATCATTATAGCTTCAATATCTACATTACTCTCAATTTGTTCCGGAGTTAATCTAATCCAATTAGCCTCATGGCTTGGAGTTACAAATACAACTTCCTTTTTTCTTGTTTGTAATAAATTACCAATAACTAATTGATGATTATATCTTTGTAAAGCAGTTTCCGCCTTTTGAATTAAAATATTTGAATCTGTTTCTAACTTAAAAGAAACAAACATGGCTCCCTGAGCCCAATTATCAACTAATCTACTCAAGAATTTTGGGACTTGAGACAAATTAATTTGCAATTGACCGTCAATAGTGGCTGAACTTTGAATCTTATGTTCCGACATTCTTGATTTTGGTATGAAAAAATCTGATACCGCGGCAGCTAAATAAAATAATCCTTGACTTCCCATACTATGTAATAATTCCGCCCCTGATTTTAAAGTATATAAATATTGATTTACCGTGGTGAATGGAATAAGTAATAAAGTATTCTTAGCTTGTGCTTGATTGTATTTTCTTAACACGAGTAACATTTCTTCAGTATATTTCGAACTGATTTCAATTTTCCCCAGTTCATTCTCAGTCATATAATCTAAGAAGCAATTTGTTGAATGGCTATAATGTCTTGAATAAGGTTGTAAGGAATATTCTCGATGTAAAAAGATTACAGCATATCCATTCTCTAAAAAATATTCTGCCGAAGTTGCTCCCCTAGTACCAGCACTAAAATTATCAATAAATCTAACAGTATTGTTTTCCAAGGGAACAGTAGTACCTCCGGAAGTTACCAACACAATTCTTCTATTGGTGTTTTGTTTATGATATTGAATGAATTTTTCAAGTTCTTTTTCAACTTCAGGTAAATATGATGGTGGTTCATGATTCTTGAAATACTTGTCTTCATCTGATATTTGAGCGGCGGCAAATTCAGGAATTCGACGATCAATGGCAGCAGCAGTGTCTGGGAACGAAGTATGGAATTGTTTTTGGTGAATAGGTGACATAATTTGTTACTAATCTTTCATCCAATTAAGAAAACATAATTACATATAAATTCAAATCCCGGTCCAATCTTTTTTCTTGCTTGGTCGCTGCTAGCTGACCAAAAATTGCCCCACTCTTTCTTCATGTTGGGCCAAATGCAACTAACGTTTCTAGTTTCTTTAACATGATAAATATACAATTGCTCCTGCTGTATGCAATATTGTATTGAAGTATCGCTTTCTACTGTAAATTTATATCTATGTTAAGCTATAGATAAAAGTCAATTCGTATGTTAGATCTTCTTCTTCTACTACCCATTTTTTTTGTTGGGGTACCACTTAATCTGAGCCGCATCGTTCTATTTTGGGGAAACATCAACCCGCAGCACTGTCAAAAAAACTGACTAATATATTGAACAAACCTTTAACAAGTTGAACACGGCAGGCAAATTATTTTAAGATGTCGGCAGATTATTGGAGTTCATCCCAAAGAAACAAATGGCAATTAACTAGATTTTCACTTCTTGAAGCTCGAAGGAAAGTTTTACTTCTTGAACGTAAAATGATTCAAAATGGATTAATTAAAGATTTTGGTAATATAATATATGATTATAATATGCGAATATATTTACATAATTTACTTATTAAATTAGGTCGAAGATTAAATGTTCGACAAGTAGCGTTAGCCACTGCCGAAGTATATTTAACTCGATTTTTAACTCGAGTTCTGTTGAAAGAAATTAATGTATATTTATTAGTAACTACTTGTGTTTATGTTGCTTGTAAAATTGAAGAATGTCCTCAACATATTAGATTAATTATAAATGAAGCTAGAAACATTTGGCCAGAATATATCCCTCATGATATTACAAAATTAGCAGAATTTGAATTTTATTTGATTGAAGAAATGGATCTGTATTTATTATTACATCATCCTTATAAATCCTTGATACAAATTCGAGATTATTTACATGAAAATTACCAGACCTTTGGTTTGAAATTCTCCGATGAAGAATTGCAAAATGCATGGAGTTTAATAAATGATAGTTATATCACAGATTTACATTTATTAGTCCCACCCCATATTATATCTATGGCCGCGATATATATCACAATTGTTCTCAAGAAGAATTTAGCTCAAATACGAAGAGGTGGTGGAACAACAGTTGGTGAGGAAAATAAGCCAGATACGAAAGAGCTAGATAGTAAAATTATGAATATTGACGATTTAATGAATCTAACTAAAGCCAGTACTAGTTCTTCAACAAGTCAAGAACCCACATCGAACCAGCAACAGTCTACAACAACAACCACGAACTTTCAAGACGATTTAAATATTTTGGATGAAGATACAATTAAGATTAATAAATTTATGAACTTTTTAGATCATTCGCATATTAATTTGGATGAAATGGTGGAAGCCATGCAAGATATTATTAACCTTTATGTATTATGGAATCGATATAACGAACAAGGAGTTAAAAAGGCATTACAAGTTATGTTGCTTACTAGGTAAATCAAATAACCTATAGATCTTTTTGGGGGAACAGGACGAGAAATTTTAAATAGGATTAGCTTTGAAAATCCAGAGATAATTGGGGATATACAAGTGTGTTATATATAGTCAAATGATCCAAACTTTCAAGCACCTCTATACCCTTGAGCCGACACATTACATACAGATATTCTCTGGTAACTTTTGGGATTGGTTTGATTACATAATATTCTCGTAACTTACTATTGCTATATTGTATTCTAGCAAAAACACAATAGATTCGGGGCTTGTATAACATGCAAGTGGATTCTTTCATACTCGATATATATTTTTCTAGCTATTTTGCTTTATATAGATTCCCATATCTTGTCTGCATTCGCACTGCCCCTACAAAAACCTGAATTACTTATTATGTATTCTTTTATAGTCCCATACCCCAAAACAAGAGAAAATGATTAAACTTGGGTAGGGTTCAAAAAGAAAATTACTATTATACATAAAAATTTAACAACTCTTAAAATTTAACCAATTTAAAATTTGCAAGCATTCACAAAATTATTCTATCAAAAACTAAAAGCCTTTTTAAAAAACGTCCCTAAATCAAGTTCTTCTTCTTCTTTGGTCTGTTTCCTCATCAAGGGTTGAATCAGAGGACGAACTAAAAGTATATCCTTCCATACCTACCAGTTTTATTTCTTCTTCTTCCACTTCATCCGTCTCATCTTCAAAAGCACTCTCTATTATTTCGTCGTCTAATTCTTCTTGGAAATCGTTTTCGTCCTCGGTATCTTCTTCGTCACTTCTAACATCTTCTGCTGCACCTCCAGTAAGTACTTTATATGCAATTTTACAAATAAAATACATCCAGATGATAATCAATATTTGCAACCCTCCAAGTAATCCTAAAAACACATTAATTATACCGGGAGTCCAACATCGTTTTTGAATTTTGCTTGCATCACAAATTGATTCGGCCATTAATCTTTGTAAATTATGCCAAATATAATAAAATAGATAATTATAAATTCCATGTCTTGTAATTAACCATCCAACTAAAAATAAAATAAACATTACATCACATGCAGTCTCGTATTTTGCATATTTCAACATTTTGGCAGCCAGTAAGATAATATCGACTGAATCCATAGTCATTAATATTAAATGTCCAATTCTAAAAAAATAATAATAATATGATCCAATTACTAAACAACATGTAATAATATGGTGTCCAAACATTTGATAATGATCTTTACGATGTTGTTCAATATTAAGCACAAAAATTTGTTGAATCCAAAATCCTGTAGATATAAGATAATAACTTTTCAAACTAGCATGTAAAGTATGGTTTGGCCAATTTATAAATACTTGTGCCATGTTATTAAAATAAGGAGAATTCCAGTAAAGATAACATCCATAAGCCAATGAAACGGAATAATATACAAATGACCAACTTTGTTCAGCAAATCTTGTTTTAGCTTTTCGAGATTGAATATTGCAAAAATATTTCGCAAATGGACTAAAACAATACTTCATAAGAAAAGATCTCATAAATGTAACACCAATTACCCAAAAAACCACATAATAAATATCATCAATATGTATATCATAATTTGGATAATTATCAATTGTACCAATTTGATTTTGTAAATATAAGAATTTGCTCGTATATTTTGTTATTAAGGGAATTCGGGACACATGTAATGCATATAGAAACAATATGATTGACCCAGATAATTGTATTTGATTTCTTTCAATAGACGCTAGAAATGAAGTTTGATATATTTTATCTTCCTCGGTAAAAGAACTCGTTGAATCGTCTCTCGACAATGTGGTGCTCTCAATTTTTCTGTCTGTGGTAACAGCAGCAGACATTTTGGTATATGCTTTTCTATTTTCTAAAAATTAAAAGTGTTCAACGATAGAAGGATGGTTATATATATATTGCAATGATACCTAGCAACAGTCAATGTGCAAAAAAAGGGAAGCACTTGGGATCTTAATTGAATTGAAACTGAAGATAAAGGGAAGAACCGAATGTCAATTCACAAAGAAAAAAAATTTAAATCTTTGTTGATATTTAAAGTTTGGTTTTTTTTTTTGTTGTCTTAAGCGTGGGTAGATTTTTAGGCGTTTTGAGTTTTTTGGAACAACCAAATTTTTTTCTTTGCTCTTTTCAACAAAGTTTTCTTTTTTTAATTTTAAATCTTAGATTTGGAAAATTGCAAAAGGAAAAAGAAAAAATGTATGGATTTACAATGTATTATATAAGTATCGATAACGTGAACGATCTAGATATTTTGTAACTAAGAAGTATGTAGTTTTGTTTCAGGTTGAATTTCTCACGTGCACAAAGATGCATTTGAGATCATTCACACTAGAAATTAATTGCATGTTGAAAATCTATTTTTGTTTTTTTCCTACTGTTCGTCATTGTTCTCTTTTTAAAACAACAGATTAGTACGCCATACATTATTTGGGTTCAAAAAAATAAAGAGGGCATGGTTCAACATAAGCATGACAGATTTATCCGCAAAAAGCTCAACCTAGCACGTATTGATCATTACTAACATGGTCAAAATTCATATTTTCTTTTCTTATAGGCTAGAAAAAGAAAAGACCCAACATAATAGATTACACGAAAAGTCTTATTCTGGGTCATATTTTGATAATCCAAGAAAAAGCTTGACCACACCACATATCTAAATCTGGCTGCATTACGCACTTTTCCACTCTCAGCGTGTGTCAACGTCTGGGCTTTTTTTTTCTTTTTTTTTTGGTGCTTCGTATAGCTACTAAAAATAAAGTTTTTTCGATTATCAGTCACTCAGGATTAACTTTGATCATTCAATTTCGGTTAAGACCCTGTTCTTCCGTTTACGTCTGATCTCGAATTAACAGTTTTGTTTGTAATTGAATTAGGATATTAATCAGTTTTTGTTCTTTTCCTGTGTACAACACAATATCACAAACATAATTACATGCCAAGTTCCTTAAATGCATCCCGCATTTACCACCAGGTTCAAATATCGGACTGGAATTAATTACTTGAATATTAATGGAATCGGTATTGGAAATTTAACCATGTCTTTTTGACTACGAAGTTTAATTTTCTTTTAAACTTTTCTTCCACTTTTGCTATAGTTTTTGCGGAAATGTTACCAAAATAATATGTTCCTTCTGCTTTGGATAATTAACATTGGTACAGTCTACACAAAGTTGAGGCTGAAACATATGGCAGTAAGAGAAGTGTCCCAATACTCAACTCTTGAGAATAGTTATTCAGTTAGTAAGAGATAGAACAACTGCAAATTGTTTCTTTTCGCATCTCTAAAGGCTCTTTTCTCCAAAGAAAACACACCTGCCTTATTTATGCTCTTCACGTACATTATGAATGCAGCTTAGCAGATAGTGAGAAATATATATTTACCTATCATAACGAATAACACTCCTTCATAAAAGCTCTCTTGTCTCTGAGAATTTTACTTAAGTATTAGAAGGGTTACCCGGAATGAGAGATACCAGTTGCTTACTCCTGCATAAGAGACTTAAGTTGCGCGCGCGTACCAAAATTATTCCAGAAAAAGTAAACAACAAAAATACTTAAATTAAGTTGATCCATCCAAAAATTTTAATAAAACAAATGGTGGAAAGGGTGGATATGAAGCTGAACCTGACCCCAACTTCAGAAGCCAAGCAATCTTCAATTAAAGTTTCCGTAAGAGTGCGACCCTTCACTGAAGCGGAGAATAATAACTTAATTAACTATGAAGGAAATAATATATTTTTAGGAGCAGCATCATATAGCAGTATTAACGATGTGTCTAAGGGTAACAACAGTGCTAACAGCAACAACAATAATCCGTTGAAGAAGTCTTTATTGTCTTCGCCATTAGGAATTAGAAAAATTGTCGATGTCGTTGATGATAATATGTTAATTTTTGATCCACCAGAAACAAATCCCCTAGTTAAAATGCAAAGAAATGCATTCCCTAATAAATTTAATGGAAGAATAAGAGAACACAAATTTGTATTTGATAAGCTATTTGACACCGATGCTTCTCAAGACGATGTGTATAACGGTACTACTAGACCTTTATTAGATAGTATCTTGGATGGTTATAACGCTACGGTTTTTGCATATGGCGCTACCGGTTGTGGTAAAACACATACTATACTGGGGACTCCAGAAAGTCCTGGGGTAATTTTTCTAACCATGGAAGAGTTATATCGTAGAATTAACGAATTACGAGATACTAAATTAATTGAATTATCACTATCATATTTGGAGATTTATAATGAAACCATACGAGATTTACTTACACCAACAACTGATTTTAAGAAATTAATTATTCGGGAAGATGAAAATAGTAAAATTTCTGTATCAAATTTATCTTGTCATACCCCTACTTCTGTAGAACAAGTTATGCAACTCATACTAGAAGGAAATAAGAATAGAACATCCCTGCCAACAGAAGCAAATGCAACCTCAAGTAGATCTCATGCAGTATTACAAATCAACATAACTCAAAGATCAAGAACTGCTGAGGTTACCCAAGAACATACTTTTGCTACATTGTCAATAATTGATCTTGCCGGAAGTGAACGGGCAGCAGCTACCAGGAATCGAGGAGCGAGACTTAATGAGGGGGCAAATATTAATAAATCGTTACTAGCATTGGGGAATTGTATTAATGCCCTTTGTGATCCTCGTCGTCGTAATCATATCCCATATCGAGATTCAAAATTAACGAGATTATTAAAATTTTCCCTTGGAGGGAATTGTAAAACAGTAATGATTGTTTGTATTTCTCCATCATCTCAACATTATGATGAAACTTTAAACACATTAAAGTATGCTGATAGAGCTAAGGAAATTAAAACTAAATTAATTAGAAATCAACAGAATTTAGATCGTCATGTTGGATCTTATCTTAAAATGATAACTGAACAGAAGACCGAAATTGAAGAATTAAGAAAGCGAGAATCAACTATAATAGAAACAACTATAACCAATAGGAAAAAAATTGAACAAACTGTATTTTCAATATTATATGAAGCTATTGATAATATACGACTAGCTTTAAGTAATGATGACCATAATCAAGAAAAATGGAAAAAGAAGTTTTGCTTAGCCAAAAGGAAATTACTTCTTTCTCAAAAGATTGATATCGATGTAATAATGCTGGAACCAGCTTTACAAGATTATGAATTTAATGACAATAATACCCGTACCGTGATTAGTTTATGTGAACAACTACAGTCTAAATTGGGGACACAAATCAAAGAATTGGAAATTGAATATGAAAACCCCACCAATATTGATCGAATATTAAATGAATCTGCGAAACAAACTTTGAAAAGGTTAACTCAGAATGAAGGTTGGGAAGAATATCATTCGAAGTTGTTTCAACAGTTTGTTAAAAGCTTGAGGGCAGAGGTGGATCGAGATATGTTGGTTGGTTCTTCTATATTGCATGACCTGCTATTGCTGAGTTTACAAGATTTTGTATGTTTCCCTCGTCAATTAATAAAGTATTTGATTGATAATAGAAGTAAAGTACTTATTATTGATGTAATAAAGGAGTTGGAAAACTTCTTGAATGGAAAATTTGATCTTGCTGTTGAAAAACATACAACTGAGTTCGTTAAGAATAAATTAACTGAAAATTTACCTGATGATTTTGATACAGAAATGGAAACTAGTATGATGATGAATGACGAGGATTTAAAACCAAAACCTTCAATTCTTAAGAAACGCCCTGCCAAGAGATCACCAACTCGTCGAGTGAGAGATGGACCAATTACCAAGCTGTCTCCAATAAAAAAACTGAAAAAGGTTGTCCATTGGGACGTTTCTAAATCCGATTCTACTATGATGGATTCAAGTATGAATGAATCGATACAACTGCAACCAAAGGATCTTGATACCTCTCCAATTGCTGGGGATATTCTTGATAATTTAAATGATGATGCATATTTTCAGTTGGATCTGGTGATAGATTCTCCTCCATTACCAAAACGGGAGAAATTAGATCCAGATTTTGTGCAAGATTTAAAACGAGGTCAATCACAACCAGGACCTACAAAACATGATAATTTCATGAATAGAAGACTTACGATTAATTTGAATGAAAATATCAGTTTAAATAAACAAGCTGCCATCATAGTAACACCAACTACTAGTATTAATCCAAATTTGCAGCCATTATTACTGGAACCAAGCTCACCCGAAAAAAGTTCAATTCAAGTAAATTCTCAATAAGTGGATCCATTCTCTTGTCTTGTTTAAGAAACAAAAAGTTTTTATATATTTGCCTGTCTTTTATTGGCATTTTTAGTGGGATTTAAGAATTTTATAGAAATGATATATCTGTAGTGTGTGCTACATATAGAGAAAGAACAAAAATATTTTGATAAACCTAGTTTTTTCAACTCTTAGAATCGACGATGTTCGTCACGTCTATCACCGTAACCGTCTCCATGACCTCCGCCATGACCACCAAATCCACCACCATGGCGTTCGTCACGACGATCATCACGACGATCATCGCGGCCACCAAAACCACCACCTTGACGGCCAACCGGACCACCACGTCCTCCTCCATATCCTCCGTGGCCATCTTGACCACCATATTGTTGTTGCTTATTATGATCTTCATAAGCATCTTCGATTTTGTTTGCAGCAATAGCACCACCAACAGCTCCAACAACGGTACCTAAAGCACCATGATTTTCACCTCCCAACTTGTTACCACCATAACCACCAGCAATTCCACCTAATAAAGTAGATCCCAAACCTCTATCTCCGCCTTCATTTTTATCGCCTTGATTATTTGATTCTTTAGGTTGGTAAGAACCTTGTTCTCCAGATGAGTAGAAATCGTTAGCTGACATAACTACAGTTTATTCAATGTCAATTGTAGAAAGAGGAAAAGAAAAAGGAGGAAAATGAATATGAAATCGTTTATTTTTCAATTTATAGGAGGAATTCAAGGGGCGTGGACATTCGTCTCCGACATGTTTCACTATGCACAATTATTATTTAGACCATTAGACAATAGAATCATTTCATTACCCCCCGAAAAATTGAAGAAAGCTGTTACACGTGATTGGAATAATAGTTCCAGAAACTAGAACCACATTTCCTTACGTCATGGAGTCCGCATTGTAATTTGATGCACCCAAATTTCAGTTCCGGACAAGCATATTTCGTAACAAAGGGCGAGGCTGTAGTGAAACAGGAACAAACAAAAAATATTTTACACGACTGCAATAAGTGTTCTTGGAGAACATCTGTTACAATTTTCTATAATTATATGCAGTAGGCAATTGTCAATCAAATGAGATATATGTTTCCCAAGATAGTGGCTTACATTTCGAGAGTTAATAAACGATTCAAGCATTTGGAAACAATTATAATCCCGAAATCGGAATCACCTTGGTTATGTGCCCAAAATATGAAAATTAGACTATGCATTAATATAAGAGATAACGAGATAGCAGAGCAACATTATTGATCGGAACAAAATTATCTAAAAGGGAATCTCTCCACAGTTTTAGGTATTATTTCAATTTCATAGGGAGTTCGATTGTGTTGTGCGTCGAGATATTATTATGAAGTTTATTTTTTTCGCTTATCACAATAGCAAGGTCCTTGATACACCAGGTGCTCGTAGCAAGATTAGCCGGACATAACAACAGATTATTTCCAAACCCTTGTTTATCAAGATAACTTATTCCTCGTTCTTCAATCCAATCGAATCTTATTTTGTATAGATATTATTTTATATGACCAAAGTAGCTACATGCCCAAGTTTCCGAGGTAGTTTCTTTTGTTTTCTACAAACAACAACAATGATAAATCTAAAAAAAATCAATTAAACACATTAAAATTATAAAAATTATAAAAACCAGGAAATATTTGAAATGTTTTTTAGCTAGTATATTGTAGCAGTATTCTTTGCGTTTTTGTATGGGGAAGTTTGAATTATGATGGAGTTGGCATATAGCTCTAAATGCAAAAAATTATTAGAAAACCTTCTAAATAAACTCTACTTACATGATGACACAGTCTTTGTCTTGAGCAGCCTTTGTTGTTGACCCATCCATAGGATTAATTGATGCGGGTTTCTTTTTCATATATTTTTGAATTTTACGAACTTGTTCTTGATCACTAATTCTTGCTAATGCTTTTTCTTCCCCATTAACTGCAGCCTTTTTGTACCAATTTTGTGCTTCTTCAAAATTTTTTATACATCCAATTCCCTTTTCGTAAAAGTTAGCAAGAGCAAATTGAGCCTTTGGCAAATTACATACAGCAGCACGTTTTGCCCATTCGAATGCTTCAGTTTCATGTTTTGGTAAATATGGTTCACTACCAACAAGATACCATGCACACATAGCCAACATTGAATTTGGATCACCACCAAGGGCAGCTTGAGTATAATAATGAATACTCAAATTGGAATCTTGTGGTAAGATATCACCTACTTCATAATGTTGTCCTAATATAGCCGCAGATTGAATATGACCTAACGCGGCTGCTTGAGCATATAATTCCAATGCATATTTTTTATCTTGAATCACAATATCTTCAAACCCTTTATAATATAATTTACCCAACTCATAAGGAGCTGCTGCAATTAATTCGTTAGCTAATCCAGAAGCTCTTGTTAACCATTTAATTCCCATTTTCTTAGTATTCATAGTATTTGGTAATCCCATTTTCGAATAAAACGAATAAACTCCCAATTTATACATAGCAGCAGGATGGTTTTTAGCAGCAGCAATTTTTAAATATTCGACTGCTTTTCTTGAATCTCTACCAGTACCTAAACCTTCCTCATAACAATATGAGGTTCTATAAGCAGATTCAACATGACCATGTTTAGCAGCAGCTTGAAACAATACAAATGCATCTCTATTTTCAATTTTCCCTAACGCTCCTGAACTATAAGCATCCCCTAATAAATATTGAGCTTCAACATAACCCTTATCAGATAATTTTTTTAAATAATGAACTGCTTCTTTTATAAGTGCCCTTTTCAATCTTTTATCATTTAACGCATCCATATCCATGGTTGAAGTATTATTTAAATCAATAGATTTGGATTTACCTCGTTTAGGAGAATTTTCCAAAGATCTATTCCTGGGAGAATCAGTCCCTTGTGAACCCGAAGATTGAGAAGAACTGGCGATTTCGTTATTATTATTGGCATTAGCTTCTGATTCTAGAATTAACGCGGTTTGTAACATATATTGAGCATATTGAAACAATACGGCTGGGTCATTTGATTTTTTAGCATTTTTACGATATAAATCAATTGTTTTAATTCTAGGCATTAAATGACTTGAATTACCACCCAAATATTGCTGAATCACATTCTGATTGAAATCAATCATAGACGCGTTATCGCTTGACTTGTCATAAAAAAATGACGAAGTCGAAGAAACTGAACGATTATGACCAAATTTAGCAAATGAAGGAGCAACCAAATTATTTTCGGATCTTGAAAATGGTTGATTATCCATAGGATTATTATTTAAATTGAAGTTGGTAACTGAAGAAGTTGCTGACAACGGATTTGAATCTGGAGAGACCACAACACTTTCCTTGGATGTAAACACAGGAGGCGGAGTTTGAGAATCATACACTGGATAAGGCACACTAGACAGTCCTAATCTCAAATTACTGGCGGACCCGTTACGAACAGGAGAATATTGTGACGCGTTATGCGGAGGAGGAGGTGGTGGGAGTGATTGTTGGGTGTGTTGTGGTGTAACTGGCGCGCTACTACTAGTATTCCCGTTACCAACGGTCTGATTGACGATAATCCCAGGATTATTATTATTGTGAAGCGACATTTGTAACGCATTTGAATTCTGGGTGGGTGAAAAGTACAAGTCTTCCATTCCTGTTGTTATATCATATACTGTGGATGAATCAGTGGATAAATTACCACCATCGCTGAATTTGTGGCTGTCCAACATTACGTTGGTGGTATTGTTATTATTGTTCAAAGTACTTGATGAATTACTGGTTTCCAAAGGATATGGAGCGGTTTCTAACTTCTGGCGGTATGGATGGGCAGCACTACTCATCGATATGTAATATAAATGTCTATATGGTGCAAAGAAACGACGATCTGTTTAGTAAGATGTGGATGCACCAAAGTCAAATAAAAAGAAAATGGGAATATGGTGAGCGAAAAAAAATAATAAAAAAAGAGTTAAAAAATATCCATGTAATAGTACCTAAAAATAAATTTTGTAGGGCAGAAAAATTATTGCAAATTTCGCGTGTGTTATTTTTAGTTCATGGTGGACCCCAGTTGGGCTGTCAGATTGTTGAATGTCAATGGGGAGACTGATAAGGTAACATCAAGAAATATTTAATTACGATACCATTAAATAGAATTATGTACCTTGAATTCTTTTCTCTTTCTATTTTTCTTGAATGTTTTTTTATTTTGGGGGTTGTTCAAGAAAATTTAAAGTGAAAAAAGTAAAATGTAAAAGTAGATGTGAAACGAAGAAGAAAAAGCAAAATTTTAAAAAAAGCAAAATGTCACAAACAGGTAAATTCTGAAAAAATAAAAATATTCAAATCAATAGGAAATTTTTTCCAGTTGCTTCGTATTTTTTTACATTGTAGTTGGGTACCTTCCGTTATATTTAAAATAATTAGTGCATCTTTCATGCGTACAACTTCTAATGGTGCCTTAGAATGCACGCGTTCTATAATCTCTAATTTTAGCATTCAATTATAAATGACGACACACGTAGTGTTAAATAATATAATCTATTTCCAAGAAAAATGGAAAAATATAAAGGCAAATGTGGAAATGTTCTTGCCAATTTCAAATTGTTCCTGCATATCAAAATAGAGTATAAATCTTCGTTATCACGTAATCTAGGGAAGAAAGACATGTTGCGTAACAGCATGCTATTGAAAGCAAAACTGGAATCCAATCCTAAAACCACTACTTATTTCGTAAAAACCTTCAACAGAACTACTCTCTCAAAAAAATTTAGACCTAAATGCGTTCTCCACCAAAAATGGAACCATCGAACTTATGTGTACGCATAAGGAGACGACAACCAAAGCGCCCATGGCGTAATGGAGCTATTTTTAAACCAGGCTAAAATCGTTGAAGCAACTCAAACCAGTTTTAGCTTGTTACGGCCGAGAGCTAAGCCACTCACATCATATTTATCTTGGTGAGTCTCTTTGTAATTTGTTCGCCCATTGTATTAGTAAATTCCCTTTTTCGTTCTAAATGGTAACATGTTGGAAATGTTTCTCGGGGTAACAGGGCAAATTTACAAAACTTCTGCAAAGGGTTGTGACTGAGACAATTAACGGCAAAGTTTACGAGAAAATTTTGCAATGATGCAAATCATTTATAAAGCGTCAAAACATTCGTAATATTGGTTATCGAATGGTTACCACACTGAAATTGGATGAAAACATATGTTTAGATACCAGGGCTCTGACCAAAAAAGGTGACAAGACCAGTATCATAAAAGATCTTCCGTATTAGCTGTTTATTTTGTTTACGTTAGCCTTGCCCCGCACGCGCAAATAAAAAATAATGAATCCAGATGTAGTAGAACCACTTCACCACGCATGCCAGACTTTAGCGCTCATACATTTACTTAAAAAAAAGAATAATGAAACGCGTTAGTTGCTGTCTCCAAATTGGGCCAGTTTCTTCCCGCTAACAATGGCTGATCATAATGGGAGAATATTAGCTGCAGAACAACCAAATCAATTTTATGTATCGGAAAAAATAAAAATACTAATGAAAATATTAACAAGGGGGACAATTAAGTTATTGTTAATACTGAATTTATTGGGGTAAAGCTTTCAACCCCGTTATCTATCTTAGGCTAAAAATAAAAAACTATCTAAATTGTATCGAATTACGACTTCTCATTGACTATGCTCAATATGACTATATTAAAAATAAAAACACATGATATATTATAAAAAATGCCTTGATAGATCTTCAAACAAGCTTACCCAACAGCACCCCAAATTAATACTTGCTTTATCCCCTTCTCATGATAGTAAAATATGCTGCTATGAATGCTGCGACCGCCACCCCAATTATCGTTATACTCGAAAATCCATTACTTTGAGCAATCGATGCCAATTTTTCTTGTTCAAATAATATTCTAGCTCGATCTTCTGGATCCAATAAATCCAATTTAGTCAAGTCTATAGGTCTATCTGGATCCAGCACACCAACCAGTGCTATCTTACGAAGTCTTTCTTCTTCTTCTTCCCTTCTCAACTTTTCGAGATCTTGTTCATTTTGTTTGACCAAATCAGGAAACTGCTTTCTAAATCTCGCATTTTCCGTCATATTCCATTTCTTACTATCTTTGGCTAATTTTCGTTTAACATTATCAGTAGTAGTTATTGATCCAGTAGTTGATTCATCACCGGTCATAAAACTTAAAAGTCCTGTCAATATGGTTGCCACACTCCAAGCGGGGTTCCATGTATCAGGATGAAAATCACTCATAGAAAGACATAAACGGGTATTCTGTTGAAATCTACCATTTGGTGTATTCATATATATTGAAGGAGGTTTGAAAGGATATTCACTAGGGAACCTAAGAATTCCATGATATTGACCATCTTGATAAGGTGTATTTGAAGGACCAGTAATTACATAATGCCACTCTAAAATATTCTCATCATTAGGTTTAGCGACGATATAAGGAGGTGGATTTGATTGAAGTGATTTATACTCCTTCGTCAATCTCTTTTGTGATTGTCTTGAAGCCATGATTTATATGTATAGATTGACACCCTGGCGGCAACTAACAAAAATTTACCCTAAAATCTCAAATTTCTTAGATAAAGTTTTGACAATCTGTTTGTGGATTTTTCTGGAAAAAAAGAAATTTTGGCACTCTCGCACGACTACTTACTCTACTTGACTATTAATATGCGAAATATAGAAATTGGGCCTGGCTAATTTTTACCTCTTTGACCAACAGCATAGATCAAACTACAATCGATCAAATAGTTAAGTTCTCCGTCGACTAGTTTACTCTCCAACTCACCTCTTTCTAATTTTTCAATAATATCTTGTCTCAGATGGCTGACAATAAACTTTGCAGGCAGCCAAACATAGGTGCGGAATTCACGTGCACTACTAACATTGACTAAACCAGCAATTTCACCTAGAGTTCTATTCAATGCTTCGATTTTCAAACCTCCCATATGTTGAACTGCTTGGTTTGCGTCTTTCTCCTTAATTGATTCGACATCTTCATTATATAAATCAATAATGAATAAATAACCCCCAGGAGTAAGAAACGTGGCAAGTTTTTTTGTAATCTGTTCATAATTGTGGAGGTGATGATAGGAAATCGTGCATATGATTGCGTCAAATCTTTTGCTGAATTTTTCGTCTAATTCATTTTGCACAGATTCGTCAAGGATATCATATTGGAAGGACTTAAAATCAAGCTCAGGAGATTTATGATGCGAAGCACGTTGGTTGAAATATTGAAGAAATGCTGAACTAACATCGAACCCGTACAATTCGGTTTTTTCGCCTCCTGTCAAATAAGGTACAAACAATTCTGTAACGATTCCTGGTCCACAAGCAAAATCCAACATTTTCATACCTGGTTTGAAAATTGATTGAGGATATTTGCTAAGATAGGATTTAGGATCAGGTAAAGTTGACTCGACACTGAATCCATTAGTTTCTAAGTGAGGATCTCCCAAAATTGCTTCACTTTCACTAAGTGTTTTTCTCTTGGTCGGATTCTCGAAGTCATACTCTAAGAGATACTTAAGAAACAATATGGCAAGGAGTCGTTGTGAGTCACTTTTATTATACACTTTGGCAAAATCTTCATTGAATTGCTCATTGTTTGCAGCAATTGCCCTTTCGTGCTCAGTCATCGACATGTTTGATATCTATATCTAAAGTAGAAAAAGAGAACTTCAGAATTAACCGTAGAAAATGGAAATCTATCTTCTGTATTTGCCGAAGAGAAACTTGATCTACGTATTTCCGCAGGCTGCACACGGAATTATTTTTCCGTGGCCGCCTTAAACAATAGGCTAACCCCGCGGATATTGGACCTAAACTTTCGGCCCTACTATTTCAGCAATATTCTAGACTTCGAACTAGTTTTTATCCAGGTTAAACTTTCCTAACAGGGATGACTTTTAATCATCTGAAAAAATTAACATCATTCTCCAATTTCTAACTCATCTTGACAACGGCAAAACTCCACAAACTTAATTTGCATGTTGGTCCTGCTGTTGTCAAGGTGAATTCAAATTTTGAGGTTTATGCTAATTATTCCAGAGAAACCCCCACGATTTGGTTTTGGTGTATTAAGCCTGATATAAAATTATTTTTATTAGTAGACTTGATCTAAATAAATAACTGAAGAAGAATTATAGAGGTAAGTTCTTAAAGTAATTAACTGTGTATATGTTTAAAAAAAATAAGAAACATTTTGTAAAATAAAACGTTGAGTTTATATAATAAAAGTTAAAACCCCTTGGGGCGGGGGTTGGACATGCGGATAAATCTAAAAATAAGTCTGATTCTTTTTCTATTGACAACATAATTTTGACCAGAAACCCTTATTTTCTTGACTATCATCAATCATTTGTTGTTGTTGGTACTGGTCTTGTCTATTATTATTATAACCTTCGTATTTCCCACCAGGTTGATCTGTCATGTTATGCATCAAATCACCACTGTTTGAAGGCATGCCTTGTTGGTTTTCTTGTTTAATAGGAGGTAATGGACGATTAACCAAATGTTGCAACTTTTGTTGATGTAATTGAACCGTAGACAATTGCAGCTGCTGTTGTTGTTGTGACTGGACCGGTTGTCCTTGTTGTTGTTGTTGTAATTGTTGTTGAGCTTGTCTACTTCTTCTTTGATCTCTATGTCTTCTTTCACGTTCATTAGGTGGGTTGGGGTGTCCATAACCATGCAAGTTGGGTTTCTTATTGATGGAAGCATCCCAACCTTTACCTCCATTAAGATGTAACCAATCATAATCACCGTCACAAGATTGACCCAAATCATCCAAGATTGAGACAAATAACATTCTATATTCCTCATAAGCTGGTTCTGCGTCAAATGGTAATGATCTAACTGAATCTAAATATTCAGCAAATTGTTGAGGTAATCCATCACAAAGGGTAACAGCAGGAGTAGTTCTCTTTTTATCACCAATTTTTTCATACTTTTGTTTATTGGTTGGAGCTTTCAATCCTTGCCAAGGTAATTGACCTCTTAAGAAATAAAAGAAGACATGTCCCAATGCTTCTAAATCATCTCTTCTCAGTTGTTCTCTACCTAAATGGGTGTTGATTGACATATAACGAGCAGTACCACTCAATGATTTCTTTTCTCGATAAGGAATATGCTGTTTAGTTCTTGGATCACGATATTGCTTTGCCATACCAAAATCAATTAAATGAACGTGATTTTCATCAGGTAAACCTTGACGCCCAATTAAAAAATTATCAGGCTTGATATCTCTATAAATTAAATCATGACGATGAACTTCCTCAACAAGAGATAACATTTGAATTGCAATTTGTACAACAGTCTTGACAGAAAATCTTCTTCCACACCAATCAAACAAATCTTCCAATGAAGGTCCTAATAAATCAATAACTAAAATGTTATGTAATCCTTCTTGTCCAAAGTAGTAGGCATTTGGTATACCTTCACAACCTTGTAAATGTTTATACGTTCTATATTCATCTCTTAATTGAGGAGCTTCTGTCTTTCTTGGTTCAAATTTAATGGCAACTGGAACACCATTTATTATATTAGTACCTTCAAAAATAACCCCAAATGAACCTTCACCGATTTTTTTACCTATTTTATAATGTAAACCGACAACTGACAGATTACTGTTAGAATTTGATTGAGAATTTGAAGTAGCAACATTAGATCCTCCAGCGACAATCCCGCCGTTATGATGGTGATGGTGGAGATGTCCACCACCAGTATTGTTGGTACTGTTGTTCATTTTAAGTGGAGTTGATAATGGAACAGATGCTTGAGCTGCAGCAATAGCGGCTGGATTGGATGAAAACTGTTGACGATTCGACATTCAAAAGTTTGAAATTAGTTTAGAAAATCAAACCAAACTAAAACAAGGAAAACAAACTAGTAAATATGAATCCAAATAAGGAAAAGCTTTTGGGAAATGACGGTATCAACAGGAAACAGGTTTATATGGTTTTATTGTTTAACTGTCTATCCAGAAATTCTATGGGTGATTGTGTGTCCCCTATTTCTTTTTTTTTTGCTCTCTCTTCCTTGCCTTTTTGTGGGTGTTGTTTTGCCTCTTTACCTTCACACTTGTGATATACGAATTCAACCGGAGAAATCAATCAATTCGTGAGACGAGGGAGGTGTTCAAGCTTGCAGAATCTAAGTACTGATTGATCAGGAAGCGAAGATATTCTAAAAGGTAAACCAACGGTATATTTTAATAGAATTAAATAAAAATGTTAACAAAAGAATTTTACTGCTGATTTTTTCTTTGGATTTTCGTTTCTTTTTTTTTTTGAATTTGGTCTGTCATAATTGACTGTGCAATTTTCCTGAATTAAACGGAAATCAGACAAAAAAAATTGTGCCTTTTCCACAAACCCCAAATTTATTTTAAGAAAAAAAAGAAATCAATAGAAATGAAGCGACCAGTGCTAAAATTCAAGATCGTTCCTGTATTTTTCAGTAGCCAAGAGATTGAAAAAAAATGTAAACAAACCATTAGTGTCTATAGTGTTGGTAACGTACCAACTTGTTGAGACTAGTTTATAAGTCAATTGGCATTCATTCCAGCTTTTATCTTCAACCTCTCGTCTAAGCTTACTCTAATTGTCGCAAAATTCCAGGTAATTTAACAAGGCTGTGTGTGCAGGGCCAAAAATTACACGAGCTCTCGGAGTTCTCATACTTCGAATCAACAATAAAGAGTTTTTCACGCGACGCATCGTCGTTACGGTTTTTATTCACTTTAAACTACTACAAATAATAACGGGTTTTCATTGGTTGATATTCGGTACATATTCACTCACTTCATAGGTATTTAAATCTATTTAATGCGCATATGCCAAGGGTTCGAATTTAACCAAGTTGCTACAGAGTATTATCGTAAGCTTGGCAGTGGTCCCTTTTAGGATAATTTTTTGTAACATACAGAGTTTCTCTACGATATAAAATAAGACATTAACTATTTTTACTACCCACATCGTACGAGGCCTGGACAGTTTGAAGTACTTAAATCCCTACGGTTAAGAATTTAGCCTTGCTAATGTATAACCTCGCAGTTAAGCGGAACTTGTAATTTCTACTAACTACATGGCCTAATGGTAATTTATAAATAACATTGATCATACATATAAACATCGTTAACTATATTACATAGAATCTATCTATTCCTTAAAGTATTCGAAATGAGGTTTTGTTAATATCAAATCTTCAAGTTCCTCATCCATCATTAGACAGATTTTAACATAACTTGGATTATTTTTGACTAATTTGGACCATTTAAACAAAGTAGGGAACATTTTTTTTAAATCTCTCTTATCATTAGTAATATCTTTAACTCCTTCTTCATTGTCAAATACATTTTCAAAAACTGGGAAAATAAGAATTACATCAGCAGCCGTTAATCTATCCCCCACAAAAAATCCCGTTCCATTCTGGATTAACCGATTTTCGAGGTATTGCATATTTAGTCTCCATTCATGAAGATAATAACCATTATTCAAAGCTTTGGTAATAAGCTTGGTAACACCTTTCAACCCAAATGGTACAACCTTTTTAGCGACGGAATTAATTAACAATGCAATTTGTAAATGTTGCAAACTTCCTTCACAAAAGTGTAAGTAATAATCAATTTCCAATTGTTTAGCGGTATCTGCTGGGTATAAAATATGGTTAGGGTCGTAATTCCTTAAGAGATATTGCATTATAAATCCACTCTCCACAAGTTTGATGGGTTCTTTTCTAGCATCGGCAAATATAACTTCTAATATTGGCACTTTTCCAAGTGGATGTTCTTTAAATAATGCTAGTGGGCCTCTCCAGGTTTCTGGGTGTCGTAAATATACTTTAACTTCATAATCAAGTTCTAGAAGTTCTAAAGCCCAGAGTATACGATTTGCCCTGGAGTCGTCAAGCCTTGATTTGCTGTTAGTAAGCTGCTTTTGTAAAATAGCAAGTGTCGCACGATTTTACTTACCAATGTAAAATAAATCTATCTTGAGGCCCAGATAATTCAAACATTATTTAAATATGATATTTGAAGAAAGAAAACAAAAATTGTTTGACAGATTTAGTTATAATTCATGCTGACCTGATCTAATTTATATAATGTAAGAAGCTGACATTCTAAATGCTGATTGTCCTAAAGGGTTTTCTTCAATTTCCTGTTTAGGCAATTTCGTTGATTTTGTGCCAGGGGCTTTTTGTTCATGCGCATCAAAAAAATATATTATACTTCTTAATCGGGTAAAACCTAACAGTATAAACCAAACTATAATTCAAAAATCAACTTGTTAATTCAAAACTAAAACTAAAAAGCTAAATAAAAGAATAAAGGAGCTGTCAAAAAATGGAAAAGATAAACTTATGCATTTTCGTATTTCTCAACTTTACTATTGGCTTTTACTAACAATGGTTCCTTGTTAATATCATCGCACCATTCCTTCAAGTTTGGCCATTTTTCAAAGATATCTCCCTGAGCAATCTCATCTGCTTGTTGTTTGTTTGCAAAAAAACTAGAAGCAATAGGGAATGAAAGAATAATATCTGCAGCAGATAATTTATTCCCCACAAAAAATTTACTACCATTTTCATGCTGCTTTTTCATTGTGTCTTCCAAGAAATTAATATTTCCCAATAAACCAGGAACATAATAGCCTTGATTTATACCATTGACTAACATCCCCATTAAAAATTTAGTTCCAAAGGGAGCTTTTTTCTTTCCAACTTCGTTGACATGAATACCAACCAAATAAGGTTCCAATGATCCTTCTGCATAATGCAAAAAATAATCCAATTGTTCCTTTTCTTCAGGATCAGTTGGGGAAAGATGATTGTCCGTGTCATAGTGACGCAACAAGTAGCTGAAAATATGCCCCGACTCAGCAAGTACATTGTTGTTTCCACCTCCTTCCTTTACAATTTCAATAACAGGGGATTTCCCCAACGGGTGAACATTCGATAATTCCTTAGGGGCCTTATAGAATGCATCTCTTTTATAAAATTTGATTTCATAAGGTAATTTTAATTCTTCCATGAGCCAAACTACTCTTTGGGCACGAGATTTGTTTAACCTTTTGGCATAGTTAGTACTTTGTTCTGGGGTGTAGTAAAAGGATGAAACTTACCAGTGTAAGATAATTGAGTCCTTTGACATTTTCAATTGTTGGTAATTGTTATTAGTAGAAGAAGAGTACAGTGATGATATGGACCTGTTTTTATAGTAGAAAATATTCCGTAAATGCAAGGTTGACAAGTGCTTATGTAATTTTTTGCCGCTGACAAAGCCCCTTCTTTTTCGCAATCATGCGCGAATTTATTCCGACGGTTAGCCCCTTACTTACGAGATCCTCCTGAATGCTTACCAATACGAGTAAACTGTTTTGGAATTTCAGTACAGCGTTTATTTATTGTTAACTTATACGTTAATTGTAAGAAAAAATATTAACTATAGCAAAGGAAGTAATGATTTTCTGTTAAACTTTACGAAAATTCTAACAATTGTTTTGTTCTGAGGGGAGACCACTTCCAAGTTAAGTTGAGAGCAAAAAGAGAGAAAGCTTTCCTCAATTCTAGATTAAATAAAAACGCCAATATCCATTTCTAATCTAATATACGGGCTAATTTGTGTCCCCCACCTAATGGATGTTTCCACCATATCTTTCTATCAAAACCCTGGCACGTGACTCTATCTCATCCCAATTATTTTTCGTTTGCAATTTTTTTTTGATTCAATTAATATATGGACTTGCCAATCTAAGCAGAAGTTACTAGCTAAAGTCATGTCTGAAACTCCCAATATCCAAGCTGTAGTGTTAGATGCGGGTCCTTTGATCACGCAAACTGCATCCGCCTTACAACAATATGCTTCTGAATTTTTCACCACTCCTGGAGTTCATGGTGAATTAAAAGATGAACATGCAAGACAACAGTTAATATTATGGGGTGATAATTTACATATTAGACATCCTAAACCTGAATTTATTCAAAAAGTGATTAGTTTTGCTAAATTAACCGGTGATTACTCCGTTTTGTCGGTTAATGATTTACATATTATTGCTCTTGCTTATGAATTAGAATGTGAACGTAATAATGGAGATTGGAGATTAAGGAAATTCCCCGGAGAACAGTTGAAACTTTACAAAAAGCCCGAAGAGGAAGTAAAAGATGAAGATAAAACTGGTGAGGCCAAGGATGAGGAGGAAGAAGAAGGTTTTACAGTAGTGGAAAGTAAGCCTAAAAAGCAAGCAAATACAGACCGTCCCCGTCGTAGAGGAGGAAAAAAACAAAGAGAGAAGAGGGAAGCAGAATTGAGAAAACACTTAGAACAGGGAACAAACGAGGAAGCTGTCTCAAGTGCTGCTACCATGGAAGAAGAGGTTGTTCCTACATCTGAAGAATCCTCAGCCTTAGCTACATCTGAATCGAATGAAGTCAATGTTGAAGATGTAGATGTTCCCGAAACAACCGAAGAAGCATTAGAATATGAATTAACCGAAGAGTACGATGACCAAGACGATGATGGTGAGTGGATAACTCCTGACAATTTACAAGAAGAAATGCTAAAAGACAACAATGAAGAAACCCAAGAGTCAAAATCTGGACCTTTGATAAAAGTTGCTTTGGCAACTGGGGATTTTGCTTGTCAAAATGTAGCCATGCAAATTAATATTAACCTTTTGAATGCTATGTCCGGAAAACAAATTAAACGAGTAAGAAATTATATGTATAGATGTCATGCATGTTTCAGATTGACTCCAATAAATAAAAATGGACAACCAAAACATTTTTGTCCAAAGTGTGGAGGAAATACCTTACTTAGATGTGCTGTATCCATAGATACTTTGACTGGTAAAATAACTCCTCATCTAAAGGCAAATTTCCAATGGTATAAACGTGGAGAAAGATTCACACTTCCTTCTCCATTAAGTAAGAATCAACAGAAGTTAAAGGGTAATGCCGGGTATCAACATAATAAGGAAAACCGTCATAAATCTTTACAAACTCCTTTGATATTAAGAGAAGATCAAAAAGAATACCAACAAGCATTAAAAGATGATGATTGGCAAAGGAGACAGAATGAAAAAATGCTTCAAGAATGGATTGGAGGTGGAAGCGCCGATAATTATGTTTCACCGTTCAGCACCAATATGAACAATATACGTCCATCAGGTGTCCGAGTTGGAAGAGGAAGATTTGTAAACTCTTCAAGAGGTAAGAAAAAGTAGTGTGTAAGTAGTTGCAAATTCAATAGATATTTTAATAAAGTAGCGAAAAATATTCCTGTGTAGAAGCTTTTTGCATGCGGCTTATTGTTTGGAAATGCTATTTTTATTTTTGTTTTGCTAAACACTCGTAGTAGAAGCTAAACTAGCAACTGACTTGCTGATAGAGAGTATGTCTAATATACCCTCAGCAGCTAGTGCGGCTGCTCTAGCAGCTTTTGGTGCAACATCAAAGTCCAAAGATGCTGAATCCAGTAAACCAATACCACCAATATACACCACTGACAGAAATATATCCAATCAATCATTGCCACATTCAAGTACTATGACCAACAAAACACACAAGAGAGTGGTCAGTCCCAGGACATCAGGGCCCTCTTTGCAAATTTCGGTTCCTAACTCTTGTATGAGAAGAAGCAGTACTCTTGATATCCCAGGGAGTAACCCTCAACGAAGCTCAACCTCACCTGGCCAAGCTTTACGAAAGAGTCACAACCACAGCCCTCGGATCCTTTCTCCATCAGATTCAATAACAAACTCTGGTGATTATTTTTCCGATATCCAGAGACAAGCTCCTGCCAAGCACACTCTGAATCCCCAGGAAATGATAAATAACGTAAAGCAATCAATTGACTCCAAGGCAATAGTGAACGATGCCAATTCCAAACGGCTATCATCAAATTACTCACCTCAGGAAATGATTAAAAACTTACGAAGTTCTATAAATTCGAAGGCAAAGTCGTCTCAGGTTGGTTTAAATCAGGAAAAAAGTCCAAAGGGGCAACAAATATTGAATGATATACGAGATAGAATCGATACTCGAATGAAAATAGTTTCTGGAAGCACACCTAATATATTTGTAGGTTCTAAAGCTGAAAGCACGTTGAGGACAATATCAAACAAGAGTGATCCAAAATTGCTTTACGGTTCAACTGATATTAATAATTCTTATTCATCTTTTGGTTCCAGTTTTCTGGAACGTGCAAGTACAAATGTTGATCAAGAGGGAGAAGAAGGTGACGACGAGGAGGACGAATACCAGGAGGATGATGAAGAGGGTGATGTATATGAAGAAGAGAAAGGAAAACAAGAAATGCACGATAAGGAAACCAACGAAGCTGAACCGGAACCAGAATTGAAAGTTGTAGACTCAAAGTCCAAGCTAAAAAGAAAGCCACCTCCAAAATTGATAGATCAAGAAATCTTCGAGCCAAAAAATACGTTATTTTATATTGGGGATGAGAATAATAATAATAATAAGTCATCTGACGCATTTTCAAGCGCATCTCTGCTTGCTAATCCAGACGAGACATACTATCAAAATGACGGATATACTGAAGAGAGTAATTTAGAAGACCATAGCATGAGATTCCCCCAATTTCCAGATGTTAACAAGCGATCTGAAAGTAAAAACAATATCTTCAAGAAGAAAAAGTTTAAGGATTTTGATGCTACTCTTTTACTAGATCTGGATTATGATGATGAAGAATACCCTCAACCTTCGGCATCTAATCTGACATTGGTTCAACTGCAACCAAGTGTTCAATTCAAGACAACCATGAGGGAGAAGAAGAGAAAGGACAAGAAGAAACAATTTAACGAGAATAAACCATGGAAAAATCACAATGAATTGAATTATCTTAGTGATCAAGAACGTAAGAGATATGAAGGTGTTTGGGCAAGTAATAAAGGAAATTATATGAGTCAAGTGGTTACCAGATTAGTTGGGGTTGATTATTCCTTAATTCCTGAAGTTGATCAAGAAAATGAAGAAATATCTAAAAAGGCAGCAAAGTTGTCAACAAACAACCAAGCACAAAATATGAGTGATAAAGATAATCTCCACAACCTCGAAAATGTTGAACTAACTCAATTAATTCATGGTGTAATAGTCCTGCGTATCTGGAGAAGAAGTAGGTTACCTGATGAGACTTTAGAACAAATTTGGACCTTGGTAGATTTTAGACACGATGGGACCCTTAACAAGAATGAATTCTTGGTAGGGATGTGGTTAGTAGACCAATGTTTATATGGACGAAAGTTGCCCAAGAAAGTCGAACCGATTGTCTGGGACAGTTTGGGTGGAATTGGAGTAAATATTAAGAAAAAGATTAGGCGATAGTAGGATATATAATATATAGAGATTTAGGCATACTCGCAAGTAAATCTTCGCGTGCGACAAAAAAAATATCACCAGAAAAATACATCTTTTGGTGGAGCGCAAATTGTGAAAACTCTGTTTGGTTCTTACTTTCTTAACTCTTGAGAACAATACTTACACTATGAATCTAATGGATATGCTTTCGGCGGATCCTCCGTCCTCCTTATATAGTCCCCGGATTAACGGAAGGGATACGGCTTACGAGGATCCGGAAGAAGCGGGACGGGACCCTTATGTAAATGGTGGTGAAGATGCGGAATTACCAGCCAATGGAGTTTTCTACTTACCAACAATTTTAACTAGATTTCAACAATCCCTGGTGGACCTTATATTGCAGTTATTTAGTTCGGAGTTGTTGAACGAGGTGAAGTCAAAACGATTACGGACTAGCATCGACAGTTTGTTAGAATCTACACCCAACGCAAGTGAGACTGGGTTGAACACATATGAAAAAATATCGTTAGTATATGAACAACTAATGAAAGTAAACTGCAATCCATCTTTATTAGTAGACCATTTCATTCCCAAAAAAATATTGCTTCTGGAAACGAATGAACGTCAAACCCATTTATCTGGAAAATCACAACTATTCAATAGAATAGTAGATTCCTTGATAGATAGTAACAAAAGTTACCCTGAAGGTTTCTACATGCTAGTAGTCGCTGGAAGCGTCAAGGAGTTGGAGCTTATTGAAGGTCTAATTATTGGGAAAAAATTATATTACGAAAACTACAGTAGTGCTAAATTATATGACGACAAAAGACCAATCCCCAACTTGAAGAAAACCAAAAACACACCATCTAAATTATGTTTAAATCTAATAACTTCACAACAGTTGTATAATAACTACCTATCTTTCACTACCAAAAAAAGCTTGGATTACAATATGATTTTTTCTTTTGATTTTGAACTCGATGTTGACATCCCTAGTATACAAATCTTAAGACCCAATCCTAAGAGTTGCCCTATATTTGTACCGATGCCAATTTATTCAATAGAGCATATTGCTCAACAATTTCCAAAACCATCAAAATCATTGAATTTTTCACATGATACTTCCGATCCAATGTATAAATACAAGCTTAAAGTAATAAAGGCCTTGGTTATAAATAAGTTTCATTTTAATGATATTGATGCGGAGAATTTTTTTGTTGTTAATTATGGTAGTAATATGGAAAAATTTAAACTGTGGCTTAAGAATGCAAACATGCTGGGAAATCCTATAAAAAAGTATACCGACAAAATAGCCTTGAGTTTTACTGATGATAAATTAATCAAAAAATTGAATATTTGTTTTTCAGAAAGTATAAATGGAGGATTTGACCTGCTTGGAGATTTTGATTATAAAAGTTACAGATCTCAAATTGCTGAGGCATTACATGGTAAACTTTTTGAGATAGAAGAAAAAATATCTCAGCTAAACAATGAAGAAATTCCCGAGAAGCGTAAGTATGAAAGTTCACGCCAGTCACATTATGACGATGATGAGGATCTAATATCAAGTGGTTATCGAAAACTACGAAAACTTAACGAGCAAGCTACGGTTGAAGAGAGAACACTATGTCGTATTGAACTGGATTTAGTCAAGGTGGAAGAGATATCCACGGAAACCCTGACACAGTTAAACGAGTTAAAGGACCATACAGATCATGTTCATAGTGCAGAAGATTTATTAAAGCAAAAAACTTCACTTGAAGAGCTTCATCAAGAATTGGCTAAAATGACATCTGAATTCGACAAATTAAATCAAGAATGTGAATCACTTAGGCAGTCATATCAATTAAGTTCAGCCACTGCAGTTCTGCTTTCCACAAAACTTGATTCTTTGAAACAAAAGGATCTTGAAATTAATAAGAAGATCAATGGTCAAGCATTGACCTCGCTACCGGCACTAATTAAAAATGATGCCTTATTAAGCTATGAATCTCAATTGAACCGATTACAAAAGGAGAATCAATTTATGTCGGGCCTTTTCAATGAAAAAATTGATAAATTATATAAGGAGCGTCAAGTAGTTATGGAGACTTCAAACTCTGGTTCTAGTAGTCGTCCCAGCAACAGAGTAAGTAGATCTTCTACGCCGCTTCTGTAATTTGTGTATTCTTAGTTATATATCTAATTGTATTATATTAACTTCAAATGTGTGAGCTTATATTCACCAAATGCAAAAAATGTCCCCAATTGCTTTTTTTCCCCGAAGGCATTTCTACAATACACTCCTTGAAATAAGAGATCTCTCTACCAGACACAGGTTTTCAAAGAAATATGGATCAAAACAGATTCCTGTCTAGCTCAATTATAGCTCCGAGAAGTGCGGAACAGTTAATTCCATTCCTTTATAAATTAAAATGGGCAACAAAAAGGGCTATTTTACAGATATATTTCAATGACACAAAACTGTGGGGGCGGGTCAGATTACTTCGAGATTTGTTTATAGTTTACTTGTTGTATAACAAATTAACCAATCTAATCACGTTTGTATGGGGATATGGTATTACTGGAAGCATGAAAAAATTATGGAGATTTATGAATGCTTTAGTTTTTTCATATTTGTTAAAATTACCTCCACTTCGGAATAAAGTTGAAAAGGAGTTAAATGCAAGCATTAGTCATATTGAAGACGTTTTAATGAAGAATGACGAAGGGTTGCTTCAATTCCCTAGATTACCAGACCAGGGGTTCAGTAAGGAATCAATTGTAGAAGAATTAGATAAACTTCAGAATTTGAAACATAGTGATTGGAACAATGGTAGAGTGAGTGGTGCCGTTTATCATGGAGGAGAGGAACTTTTGGAATTACAATCTAAAGCGTATCACAAATATGCCGTTGCCAATCAGCTACATCCGGATGTATTTCCAGGAGTTAGAAAAATGGAAGCGGAAGTTGTATCTATGGTATTGGATATTTTTAATGCACCATCAACTGGATGTGGATCAACTACATCAGGCGGAACCGAGTCTTTATTATTAACTGGTTTAGCTGCTAGAGAATATGGAAGAAAATATAAAGGTATTACCCGTCCAGAAATTATTGCTCCAGTAACCATTCATGCTGGTATAGATAAAGCTTGTTTCTATTTTGGTATGACTCTTCATAAAGTAGATCTTGACCCAGTCACCTATGAAGTTGATATTTCCAAAGTGAAAAGACTTATCAATAAGAATACCGTGTTATTAGTCGGGTCAACACCAAATTATCCTCATGGAATTATCGACGATATAGAAGGACTTTCAAATTTAGCCGTAAAATATAATATCCCACTTCACGTTGATGCTTGTTTAGGATCATTTATTGTTTCATTTTTAGAGAGATCTAAGGTTCATGGAGATAGAACTCTTCCAAAGTTTGATTTTAGATTACCTGGGGTTACTTCTATTTCTTGTGATACCCATAAGTATGGATTTGCTCCAAAGGGTTCTAGTATTATAATGTACAGAAATAGTAAATTGCGTGAATGTCAATATTATATTCTGAGCGGATGGACCGGTGGTATGTATGGATCTCCAACTCTAGCTGGATCACGTCCCGGAGCATTAATGGTTGGATGTTGGGCCACTCTTGTTAATTTTGGTAAGCAAGGTTACGAAGATTCATGCAGAAATATAGTTCAAGCATCTATGAAACTTAAATCTGCTCTTCAAACCGATGAAACATTGACGAAATATTTAGAAATAATCGGTGATCCTATTGCATCAGTAATTTCATTCAAAGTGAAAGAATCACAAGTGAAAAATATAAATGTTTATGAACTTGGAGATTTACTTAATGCTAAAGGTTGGCATTTTTCTGCCCTTCAAAATCCAGCGGGGTTGCACTTTGCAATCACAAAACTAACTATCCCCGTGCTTGAAGATTTGGTTTCAGATTTAGTGAAATCAACAACAGAGGCAGTTGAGAAACGTAAGTCTAATCCTAAAATTACCGGTGATACAGCAGCTATGTATGGTGTTGCTGGAAGTGTCCAAACTTCAGGAGTAGCTGATAGATTGATTGTAGGGTTTTTGGACACCTTGTATAAAGTATAATTATTTTTTCTTTTATAAATATTGTTGCAAAGTAAAACTGTCACTTAAACTGTCACTTCGGATCTTTGTATCTCGTTGCGAAGTAAAGGATCTTAAAATGACTAATCGGGCAATCGATCTAGCGCGGTTAAATTTTTTTTCTTTTTTCTTGTTCCTTTTTTTGGGAATCTTTCTTTTTCTGGGAATACACATATCAAAAGCTTATCATTTCTAACACTATCTATTCAACAGCTACAGCTACTAACGATGATAGTTTGTTCAGATATATCATTCATATCGCATGCATTCAGCTTTATATCCTGTTTGAGCTGGACGTTTGCACAAATTCCTCAAATCATTCAAAACTACAAGGGCAAATCAGCCGAAGGCATATCACCGTCATTCCTTCTTCTATGGTTCATGGGGGATTTTTTAAGTTTTACAAGTTGTTTACTAAACAATGTATTGGGATTTCAGGTTTATTTAAGTGTATTTTTCCTTTGTAATGATGTAACTTTGTGTTTTCAATATTACTATTACAATAGTGTATATCCCAGGAAAGTGACAGCTTATGATCAATTACCTCAGGCACTAGACATAAACCCAAGCAATACAACGAATAATGAGAATGTTGTATTTCATTCTGATAGAGGTTTACATATTAGACATACAAAAATGTCTACAAATCCTTCCGAGGAGTCTGTTTTATCATCACAATCTAGCAGCTATGATTCTACTTCAGAAGATAATTCGCATATGGTAAGGGCTGCCATTGCTGGTGTTTTATTAAACGCAGGCGGAGCCCGTGCAAGCCCCATACAAGCATTTATAAACGATTCTACTACCGCGAGTACTTCTATGTCCTCGAAAGAAATTTTAGGATTAGTACTTGCCTGGGGTTGTACGGTCATATACTGTAGTTCAAGGTGTCCCCAGTTATACAAAAACTACAAGAGGAAATCAGTGGAAGGGATATCTCCAATATTATTTGGAGCGGCATTGCTTGGAAATTTGACCTATACACTTTCAATAGTGACAAGTTGTGAATTTCTATTGGGAGATTCAAGGTCTCAGTTTATATGGAAGGAATTGCCATATATTATAGGTAGTGCTGGGACTATACTATTTGATATTGCATATTTCTACCAAAAGCATTTATATAGAGACTCAGGTAAAAATACTACGGTGATGACATTAGAAAATTGGAGTCAAATACAGGTTCATCAAGTTTAATAGATTTATAGATAGGGATAGATTTAATTTATTTATTTATTATAGAGTAAGTTTCAAGGTATGAACATGTAAGTAATCTCTGCTCACACTTTCGTTTGGCAACCCGATTCTCGCAGTAAGCATTATTCTTTGCCAAACGAGAACTAAAAAAAATATTTAAGCTGCTCCAAAACGGTTTGAAAAATCAACTAGATAATAGCAAAAAATTTTAAATAACGTTTACCACAGTCACTAGATAGGCAAGGGGATGAATAAAGGAGTTATAAGGAGGGTACGTTCAGAATGGACGTTAATCCGAATATGTAAACCGAATAAGAGAGAATTTGCGACAATATCGTATCCTACTTCTATCACCGAAGATGCTCCACCAACTAATAATCTTATATTCAAACCTTCTTTAAGAAACAAACCATTTACCCCTCCTTGGGAAACAGAATTCCTAAGTTTACCATTGGACCATCCACATAACCCTCTTATTGATCTCACGAAAGAGGAAATAGCCAATTTGGGACAGAAAGAATATCGACATTTAAACCAACTAGCATATGGGACACCCCAAGAGATGTCTGGTTTTTGTCTTAATATTGTCCAGATTATTGAAGAGCAAATAACAGAGAACCCTCGATTGGCATCCTGGCTCTTTCGAGAAATTAAAGACGACACCCTAAGAGAAACCCTAAAAATTGCATTATTCAAGTCATGTCGAGACGATCAAGTTAAATTATGTATTATCAACTTTATAGTAGATCCTACTTCGTTAGAGTTCCGCAAGCAGTTCTTCATGGTATTATCATCAATACTATATTTAAAAGATAGTGAACAATCTCAGAGATCAAATATTCTTTTAAATTTTCTCGAGAAGTTGAGCAGAACCAATGTCATAAATACTAGCCCATTATTGCTAAGAAACCAGCAATATTACCTGATTCTAGGAATAGTCCCCTCAGAAAAACGTTCAGCATTATTCCTGCGTATGGTCTGTGTCAATCTCCAACCAGAATATAGCCGTAAGATGGAATCCTTGAAAAAAAGCTTGTTTAGTGGTTCTGAACTTGATAGATTGGTTGCTAGGACAGGAGTACTTTCTCCTAAATGGCATGTTTTGTATAAGGCTGATTTTGGGGAACATAATGAACGTATAATCGAATTCTACACAATCAAAGATCTTGCGGTTTTCTGTAACTATTTCATTGGACTAAATGACCCTGCCAATTCACTTCTTTACTTGAAATTTTTACTTGAGAAATATGAGAGAAAATGGTCGAGAAATACTGAAAATCATATACTAGATGATACTTCCCTTAAGCAAGATACCCAGTCATTATTGTTCGCAATTTTCAACTTTGTGACTGGGTTTAAGGGAGTTTCACAGTCGGGGCAAATCCTAAAATACTTGTCTGAACAAGGTCTTTCCATTAATAATGAGATATATTTATTGCTAATGAAGAATATGCGTTTGCAAGGCTACTACAAGGAGGCTATAATGGTGATGAATAACATCGACTTAAAAGGAATCAATAATACTTTCAAAGCCGAATGGGCAAAAGAAATAATGTTACTCATGAAGGCAAAATATCCAGGCTCTGCCAAGGTTATCATTGGTTACGCAGGAGTATTGTATGACAAGTCGGGAGCAAACCTAAATCAAAATCAAGTTTTGAGTATTCTTGATGATCTCAAACTTTTGGAAATAGTTTACGGCAATGGTAAATTTGAACGATTGAGTTCTAGGGAAGATGTGAAACTTGCACTGGTGGACCAATGCTTGACTGGAAATGTGTTTACTAGTTCTACGTTGGCCTGTATTTACAATGTTTTACTCTCGTCTATTCCAAATGGTTCTTCTCCAAGGTTGATTCAGAAGCTCTTTGAAGAATATATGCGAGTCATCCAAGGTCTGGATCATAACCTTGATAACAGTGACAATGTCATTGGAATATTCTTGAATCACTTATTAAAAAAACCCGACTCCACCACAACCGAAATGCCAATTTCAGACGTCTACGAGAATTTTGCAGTAGCAAAGAAGGTATTTGAATATTACGAGCAAGTTACTCTCGCCCAGAACAAGATAGATCCGGCCAACATCGATCTATTGATTCAGAGTGCATTGTTAGTTCATAACGACTTTGCGTTTGCTGCCAAAGTTATGCAATTGTATCGAAAGAATACCAAACGCCTATCGTTTATCCAGATATATTCATTTATCAAATATCATCATGACAAATCTGAATTCGAGGTTGCAAAGCATTGGTATGAAGAACTTGTACGTCAGGGACCAAGATATAAAGGACCTTTAATACGACCTCTTTTCGATATAGCCAAAAAATTGAAATGGCAAGTTATAGGGTATGCCCTTAAGTGGAACATCACTCTAAAGAACCGTCGTGATAGGAAAGCTCTTGCTACTATTCATAGTGGTAACTTGAGTTTCTTAGGTAAAGATTTTCAAAATGATGTCCTGGCTTCTGCTCAATCACAACTGAATTCTGTCAATTTTGGAAGTGAATTGGCTGCCACATTACACGATCTTAAGAAACAGAGTAAAGATACGACCAACTAGATAGCATTGATATAGACTTTTATCTATAGTTTATTCTGCGTACATGTCAACTTCTCTTGGTTGCGACATTTTTTTTGCGACAAACAGGATTGTTTTGAAGATGTCCAAATTAGGAAATACAATAACATCAGCTCTGCCAAAACTTTAACTTTATAAAAAACAAAGACAACAGCCAAAGCAAAGTGAAAACACACGAAAGACAACGTTTTGCCTCAATTAGAAGTTGATATACCACTCAATCAATTGCTGATATTTTTTATAACAAATAAGCTTCGTCAGATATAACATCAAAATTAAATTAAAAATACATATTAGACTAACCGAACTAATCCCGGATGAGTTTCACGAAAAGCCCCTCGGTACCAAGATCCGGCAACGCTTCATTAATGCCTGGGCTACTAATGGCAAATCAGATTTCAGCACATGAAGAAATACCAGTTACTTCCACACCTTCTCAACTTATAACTATACAAACCAACGAAAATACAAATACTGATCTGGGATCAGTTTCTGCACAATGTACTCTGGAATTTACAGGGGAGACACACAAGCTGTTCGTGGAAATACTGGCCAAACAATTGGACGAAATAGGAACCGTTGTCAATCAGACGATTCTGGAATTAACCGCCGTGTATAACGATATAGGTTTTGCAGATTCAGAAATATCCAGCAAACAACAGGAAATATTCACAGTCATTCAAGATACCATATCTAACTTCTCAGCTAAGGTGCACCAAGAGCGAGCCAATATCTTAAATGAGTGTGAATGGTTAAGACAACAGGTTCAAATCATATTGGCTATGATTAACGACAATAAAGGTGAAAAATCTCTAACTCTAATTGAAAGGGGACTAGAATTCAAAAATAAGGACCAATATGAAGATGGTTATAAAGAAGAAGTATTGACTAAGTTTTCAAACTCTCAGTTTCCCGGTTCTTCTCCGTTCGATACTAATGATTCGAATTTGAATAGTCTGGAAATTTCAATAGAACAACAATATGACAATATGTTGAACAATATACCAACACTATCTTTGTCGCAAATGAGAAGTCAACTTAATAAAATCTTCCTAAAAGTTTTGAAAATATTTATGAATTCGTTTAGAAAATTGAATACTTTGAATTTAGAATATAATGAATTGGTCGATTTGATTGGTCCCTACGAGGTATCAGGTACTAATGCTTCTATGTTACAAACACTACCTTCGAATACCGATGCTGAATATCACAAGAGAATATTAGATGAGTTTGAATTCAGTATTCAACAACTTAATCTAGACAATGAAACTACTAATCTTCCAACAGGAGACAGTTACAATTATTTCATAGTAAGTAGTCCCCGAAAGAACAGTGTACAGGGTTACTTCAATGAGCAGGAGCTAACAGGAAACATAGATTCCCTTGAATCCCCATTGGAACACCTCCAAAATTTAAACTACCAAATAATAAGGATAGTACGGGGCTTACGGTTTACCAGAATCACCCTGGAATTGCTCTCATCTGTGCAAAGTGAGATTGATAGATGTAAGATTGAGATAACAGGAAGAAAAGAAAATGTATCTGCTATATTGAATCAGATTTGCGAGTGTATGGATCTTTTACAAATGACAGATGAAAAGTTCAAAGAAATTCAAAAGCGTAAAGAGAATCCTGATGATGATGTACTCTTGGATAGTGAAACGTTAAAGACAATCCAAAAGGAGCCATTAGAATTTGGTCTACATAATTCACATATTGAATTTCTTTCAAATATTCAAGACCTCCTCAAATCTACGGTTGACTCTAGACAGGCTCAATATGATGAATATTCAAAGACATGCATACAACTATGGGAAAAATTAGGCGAAACTGAAGAATATATTACTTCATTTATGCAAAAGAATAGTTCATTGACTGAACTTTCCCTTGTTACTTTCAAAGTGGAGTTGGGTAAATTATACATTCGCAGATCAAAATGTATAGACAAATTTATAACAGACGCAAGAAAGGATATAGAAATACTATGGGATAAAATGTACTATTCCAGATCCATGCGAAGTAATTTTGAATTCTTCAATTATGATCAAGATAATAGTGACATTGATAAAGAATTTGTTTTGTCTAAGCACGAAGAAGAGATTGTTAAGTTGAATCGGGAATATGCTACGAAAGAACCCATGTTCCAAATGTATGAAGAACTTCGGGAGTTAGTCAAAGATCAAGAATTTTTGAGAGAGGCTTCAAAGGATTCTTCTCGACTTGTTAGTAAGAATTCTTGTAAAATACTTCTTAATGAAGAGAAACTACGCAAGAAGATTAATAAAAATATGCCTCGAATAATTGAAAGTCTCGTTACTCAAGTTTGCAAATACAATAGCTTACTGGAGAACAAGTCTCTTTCAATAAATGGAGAGGATCTTTATGAAAAATTATTATCAATTCAGAGAGAGCAACAACTGAGTGCTCCCAGAAGAAACAAGAGTTCATCAATTGGAGGGAGAGTTTCACCCCATAAGGTAAACCAAAAACTTTCCCCACAAAAGAAACCCCAGTCGATTTCTCGATCCGGATCAACATTAAGGTCATTCTCCGATTCACCCACCAAGACACCTGTTAATCGAATTTCAAAGCTACCATTGAATTCTCATGCAACTCGCACATACAACAACCCAACCACCATTCAAATATCAAATGCAATCACTTCCCTGTTCCTGTCAAATTCAACAAGTCCCACGCGCATATTGGGGAATATTACAAATTCTCAGTCCGAATTGCCACGATTGAATCAACCCTTAAGGCCATTGTCCATCCTAAGTCAACAGAACTCACCATTGCGCCTAAATACTAGCCAAAATCAAAAACTAGGCTCCCCTGCTTTTCAAGAAGTACAAGAGGATAAAGAGAATAGCTCTTCTCCATTTCATTTATCTCCAATAAGAGTGAAATCGAAATTCTTCGAAAACCCTAATCAATTATATCGAATATCAAGTCTGAACACTGGTGACAACACCACGATAATTGGTGACGAGTACAAAACTTGGAGAGAAGAGAAAATTCGTCAGTATCACGCTAATTAATTCTAGCAAATCTAAAGAAACGTTGTAAACAATTATGTAATAAATGCATTAGTAAAGAAGAATTGAATGATTACCCTCTGTATTTAGAAAAAGGGCCCCCGTTTGTAGAAAGAATACATTTAATATTAGGTCATATTATTAGATTTTCTGTTTCTTTTGTCTTTGTCGTTCTACTTTGTTCGGCATTTGCAGAGGTTTTATCAGCGTCTTCAGTGCTGTTTTCGCCACCACTGAGGTTTCCAGACTTTTTATCAACGTTATCACCAACATCTTTCTGCTCCTCTTGTTCATCTTCGTCGTCATCATCTTCGTCGTCATCCTCATCCTCATCGTCGTCCTCTTCATCATCGTCATCGTCGTCCCCTTCGCCTTCATTGGTCTCCTTATTTTTCTCTTCATCTTCATCTTCCTCATCCTCATCCTCGTCTTTGGGATACCCACCTAGTCTTTGAACTATTCTATTGACTACCTCGTTCCAATCCATCATTCCCCCCATTCCAATATCACCATAACTTCCAATGACTTTTTCCAGGGGTTTTAATATTTCGATCCACGGCATTTCTTCCGCAATCAATTTTAACTGCCTCTTCGTAGTTATCGCATTGTATGAGTAACTTACCATGGCAGGTGCTAACAAAATCGGGTAAGACGTGTTCCACGCTCTAATAACGTTGGTTAACAAATTGTCACAAATACCCAAAGAAATTTTCGATAATGTATTGGCTGTCAACGGACAAACCACTAGAATGTCAGCCCATCTACGCAATTCAATGTGTAAAACGGGGTCCAGTCTAGCCTTCCAAGTCCATTCATCGGCATCTCTCCAGATTCTAACTTTTTTAACATTTTCCAATATATTGATCATTTCCTGTGAAATGAAATTTTCACTTGCTCTGGTCAAAATCAATTGTATCACTATTCTATCCGGAGTATATATTTCATACAATTTTGATATGATCATTTTTATCTTCGCAGTAGACAAAGCACCGCACACACCTAGCAAAATGTGGATTTTACCGTCATCTTGAAGCAACCTGGGATCTATATTTGGATTCTGTTCATTGGGTCCCAATGCAGGTTGTGGTGTTCCTTGTTTACTTGCATTTTGCGAAGATACAGCTGAACTTCCAGCACTCTGGGGATTTCCATTTTGAGGTCTTGGAAGCTCGCCAGTGGAACCTTGAACCACAGGAGAGGCACGAGCATAGCTAGAAGCTGAACCACTCCTTGATCGGCTTCCAGCTTTTCCTACCTTCATTGTATCATCAATGTAAAAGTGGGCATGAACAGAAGGTGCCTTGTGGTGCGAGCTTTCTTTTGGTGGGTTCAACATATGGTCTAAGCTTGTCATGGAATCATTTCGTTCGGTGGTCTGAAGCAAATGTAATGGGGATACAGGGGACTTGGGGTCAGCGAGCCTGGCGCTGATGGGTTGCTGTGACTCATCAATCAACTTGGTACTACCATCATTGGAAGGTGAAGATGTATATAATTCCTGCAATGCTGGAGATTGATTGAAGCCTCTTCCAGAGTTTCCGTGATTCAATATTGGAGGAGGAGAAGGACAACGCAAGTTTGAAATTGCTAGAATAGAAGGGGGTATTTCGTCTTGCTGCAGTGGCTCGGAAGTTGACCGCTCCTTAGAGTTTTCGGAAGTCATTGTTCAAAACTGGAATGCAACGAATTAAAGCAAACCTGTTCAGTATGAAGTACGTTTTGATCTTCCAATCTTTATGTTGTGGAGGACAAATGTGTTAAACGGCACTTTTGTGCAGATCCATAAAAAAAGTTTTGCTTGCACTCACGTGATGCATGCACATCGACTAATTTAGGAATTTATTAGTTTACAAATTGCGGTTAAATGTCACATTTACTGTCATAAGGCAAGAGTTTAGAGCAAGGACTAATTATACATCTGAACCTAAAGACTGATAGTATATCTGTTTTTGATTCACCAGAATTAACATACAGATGACGACCGTGGATCTTTTCCGTCTGGTTCAATCTTGAGATTAATCATTAAAGGACTATAAAACCTGTGTGATCTATATTTGAATGCATTATGTTAGTTTTATCATGATCATCATTATCCTTATCATTATGCTCTAAAATGTAGGAATTATTTTGCTCTATTTGTTGTCGGTTTGGAACACTACAGCCCGTAAGCAAACCAGAGAATGGTTTTGTACATAAGCCACGACTTCAGATTTGCTAGTAATATACAACGGGTTCATGACTATGGAAAGTTTTTAAAGTTCTGATCCTTAGTCCATTGGATTCAATATTGTCAACTTTTTTCAATAATTCAAATCATATTATAGAATCATAATGATTAACTTGTCAGGATGACTTTATCGGCTTCTATGGCACCGAAGCAAAGTAAGTTTTCTGATAGTACCAAGTTAAATCTGCTATGGGGTGGTTTCAAAAAAATATCTGCAAGGAGAGATTCCTCTATGTTTTTTTTCCTTTGTTTTAGCTGACAAATATTATTTAATTACACCTCGTAATTCACAAAATAATGTTGATAGTATTGTTAGCCCAAAAGCGCGCATTCAACAATCGACCTTAGTAATTGCCTTATTTTATGAATATATCATGAACTTGTCAAGACATAACCAAATACTATAGGCTAAAATCTACCACAAGTTACAGCTTCTACTGTTCTGTTGAATTCGTTGACCTGTTCTATCTCAAAAAAGTATCACCATGACAACCAATTACTAGCCTAGGATGAGCGCAAATTCACGAGAAATATCTTTTGGTTTTCAAGCTTTACCCGAGGCAGTGATGCAGCAGTTGGAAAATGTTTCTTGATAGCTCACGGTCAAGTTAAACAGTATTCAGATTCTAAGAATCTCAGCGGTTCTAGAATGGGGGCCTCCAATATTCAAGATAATTCCAACTCTTTCGACAATACCCAACAATTGAATTAACATCATTCATCGCAGGCTATATTTTATTCAATCGTTTAGGTCTTTCGTCCAACTTTAAACCCATATTGTTGTAAGTCTGAAACCATCACCGTCACAGTGGCCATAAATGGTGTGTTTTAGAGAATATTCAAAGTATACAAACTCAGAAATGGTATTAACCAATTCAAACTAAATTTTAATACAAACCACAATATGGTACTTTCAAGTGAATATGAAATTTCCAAGATTTCTGGTTCAGCACAGGTCGCTTCAACATTCTCGCAGATGTGCTGTTCTTTGATTGGATGCTGAATTCTACTCTATTCAATTGATATTAGAGCTCTTTTCAGGAGTTCGTCTTTGGGTCTGGCAATACCTGAATCCTCAGGGAGTCTTATCAATTAATATTAATTGTGTTACTTCCTGTTGATGTACTATTCTTGCATATGTGTTTTCAGCCAATAGCAATCGGTTTTCGTATCAGAAAGTCTGAATTGACTGAAAGAGTTATACAAAACCATGATTTCGTTACAAAGATTAAGGGAACCTATAGTCTCAATATCCTTCAAATAAGAAAGTCACCAAAATATTTAATTAAAGAAAAGCGTGAAAGTCAATCTTAACACCAAATGTATCCGACTTTCAGGATCTTGTCGATGTTGGAATTTTGGGAAATAATAGTAAAAGATCTTCAAGTTGTTGGACTAGGTACGATTTTGGTTTTTGAGAAATTGCCTGGGCTCCTTCTCCAACTGTTTATAACTCATACAGATAGTTCTATAATCTCCAAATTTAAATGTGAATCCATTTTTTGGGTGTACTTTTTAGTTCTTAGGGGCCAATGAAAATTATAAGTACTTTTTCTTCGCTACTGCTGAATCATTAATTTGCCTAGAAACGGACCTACAGCCTTCAGTATAACAAATTTCGGTTTTACTCTATACACTAACCCTACCCACATACAAATTCGCGACCAAATCTTAAGACCTCGTTGCCAGGTAAATATGTGGTAGCTTAGCAATCTGCTTCATTTTTGCCTGTAGCATGTGCCGCAGCTCCGCGATTTAATATTTCCAATTTGGGAGATAATGCCCACTCACCAGAACAGAATATTATTGTAGCATGAAACTGTGAAGACGCCCAGTTTCTAAGTATTCGCTAAAACTTGCATATCGCGCGATTTGAAACCCGGGCGAAGCTATGCATTAGAAAGGAATATCTGCACAAAATATTTGCAACAATATGACAAAATATTTTTTAACCTTATTATTTTAATATTTTTTATGCAAGAATGGCTTAACTTCAATTATTTTCTTAGCAGCCTTTACGGCTTATGTAAGGCTCTCTAGGGTGTTCATTTAGGGTGTGACCAAAATAGATGGTCCTAGCTATACCCAGCAACAAAAAAATATGATTTGATCAGTCAGTTAAACCCAATACGAACAAAATCATAGGAATACGATAAATGCACCCTTCGCAGGACTTTATCTTCCTTACAGGTGCTAAACACAAACTATAAATCTTGAAAGGCAATCATCCACGTTGAACTTGAATGGGCGGGGTTCAGGATCTGCATCTATTGGCTAAATTTCCATCTAGGCGCAAGATCTAAATTTTCTTATCAATTTTGAGTGGGTGTAAATAACCCGATTTTAACCCTTGCTGCATTATAGATTATATCACCAACTCTACATTCACTAGCTTTATTACTCTCCGAGATAATTTAAAGCTGGTTGGGAAAGAAGGATAATTTCGTACTCAATTGTAAAGGTTTCATCCGATTCTTTCAACTACACAACAATTTCGAGGGATTTGAGACATATAACTGCAAAAACATAATACCGCAACCATAACCACAATTTCATTTCGCACCAAACTTTATTAGTGTGACATGTCGTCAAACTCTATTTTTGATGCACTGGACCCTAAATTAAGTTTTGATATTTAACTGAATTCTAAAATACTGAAGTACAAAATCCCAAATAAAGTTTTGGAAGGGTTTAGCAAACCTTGGGCGTAATTAAAAAATAAAACTTAAGAAAAAAATATTATATAACTACTTATTGTGCCTCAGAATTGAAAAAAACATGGACAAACTTTGTTTATAAGAGACCATCAACAGGAAACTTGACGTGATTTTAAAAGGAATTTTTGGCAACTGAATTGCCATTGAATCGAACCTAAAGAAAATTGAGAACTAGTAAGGATTCACACAATCATAAACGTACAAAACCAAAAGTGCGTCAATAATTACAAATCCTTCTAAACAACAACCATCGGGGAATACAATAGTGGGGAAATATCAGGATTCAAATCGATTCAGTGCCTCTGGAAATAATCATGCCCAAGAAAAGACCAAGTCTGTCTATAAAACGCAGTCGAACAAGATCAGGATGCGTAACCTGTCGAGATAGACACATTAAATGCGATGAACAACAACCGGTATGCAGAAATTGTATCAAATCCAAACGCAAATGCTATAGGGGTATTCGATTGAATTTCACTCAATATAGCTTTTACAACCCCAGTGAAGGGTCTAGAAGGGGAAGGCCGAGGCCCTCCCCGCACACTCAATATAGAATTCTCGATCAGTCCATCACTATAGCGTCGTTATACAACAAAGGTAGACGACGCTATAAATCCTACTTACATTTGCATACGGCTGAAGAATTACGGGAATCGGATCTTTTATTCCAACAAGAAATCTATGATTTTTACCCAACTGTTTCTTCACACCCCGGAAACGATCTGCCCAGCGCAACAACATTTCCCGACTTAACGATTTCCACGAGACTGCAGGACACCAGGAATACGATCAATGAAAACTACCAGATCAGTAATCAGTTGCTACAGGAGAGCTATTTCAAAGACAAATCATCCTCCAACTTCCTGTTTCAACCCAGTCAAATAACTACCAATAGTCCAATGATGTACACACAACTGATAAACTCGTATAATTATCCTCAAAACAATGCTACGTATTTAAACCTTCAACAGCAACAATTTAGCGGTCATCAGGACTTACCATATCAGAATTATCAGCAAGTAGACCCAACAAAGTTTCACTATGGAAATTTGTTATACACCACAGAGTCCCTGAGCAAATTGGATTCGCTGGCCTATATTCATTTGATAGAAACTGAAAAATATTATTGGTTCATTGATTTGATCAATGACATAGATTTATGGAAGTCAATCATCCCTAGTTTTTGTTTGAAGTCAGCTGCCGAGGACCTGGAGCCCTTTTTGCTTGATTGTCTAATCAGCTGTTCGAACCAAAGTACTACATCCTTAGAAAGCTTGACTAAGACGCAATTAGAAAGGTGGACTAAGATCAATTCTTGCTTTCCACTCGCAGATAGCAAGTTGATCCCACTAGAAACAATATTAGTAAGTATCTGCTTAATATTGATAAGTATATATCTAAAAGTACCTGCAAATCAACTTACAGGATTTCATAAGGTAGTCTTGAACAATCAAATCAAATTATTCAATCAGATATCCAGTAAATCAACCGATATACTCCAGCTGAAATCTGGTAAGACAGTTGTTGTTATTGGTTGCATTCAGACAGTATCTGTTCTCAAGTTCCTATTAACTCGGAAGCATAGTTTGGACAATAGTTTAAGTTTCGGTTCCATTATAAATAATAAACGACGAAAGTATGAGTCGGAAGATCTCAATGACGAAATCACGTATCCAAAGAATACTGGGATATCTTTCTCTGTGGATATGTCGCCAATGCTAAACTTGACCCAGTTTGATAAATTCAATTTAAATAATTCGTTTAAAGATTTTGATTACGTTCAATTAAAATTTGCGAAGAACTCAAAGAAAGAGTATAAAAGTGATGCCTTTAAGCTTCGGGAATATTTTTGGTACCTCATTAAATTGACTTATATGATGAACAATCCAGATACTGTCCATGAAATTCAAATAGATTACAACTTTCTATCCAAACATGAGAATTCGAATACTTCTAACTTGATTGAGGGCTCATCTGAAGCGCAAATCAATTCATTCCATATACTTCCTTATAATAATTTTCAAGAAACTCCATCATACATCAAACCTCTCACTGGATCGATCACCCTGTCCAATCATTTTCCTTTCTTGAGTAGCAGACATACTGCTTGCGGTATTCTAACAGAATCAATAACCAAGTTTCTAAATCCGAGCAAACAAGATGTCATTCGTAACTCAAACAACAAGCTCAAGGGAATATTCGATCAAATTGAAAACAGTCTAATTGAACCCAAAACTAAACTGCAGTGGAGAGACACTTTCGGATGGGCGTTGAGTGTGGGCAGTGCAAGTGGTTCAGATTACAGCCTTGATGGTAATTCCTAGGTATCCTATGGGGAGTTTTGAAACCAATATTTATTCATGAACATAATGTTTTATTTTCCTCCGTACAAGAAGTTCCTTTGGTGTCGAACGTTCGTATTCGAACAAGAAAAAAATGAGATTCATAATAATGAACCTATAAGGTCTCAGTTTAAGTTCTAATGTGAATAGGTCAATAATTATATATAGAACTAGAGAAGTACACTAATAATCTACTTGATTACGACTGCAAAATCAAAGAACCTAAAAGTTGCCAAATATTAAGTAGGCATATGATCAGTAATGACCTAAACATGGATCCAAATCTCGCGCAACATGAGAAAACTTGTTATTTCCTCTAGCGCCAAGGCATTTAATTAGCCTAAAGTCATAATGTATTACCTCTGCATGCTTACTTTATTATTTTATTGTGTTTCTGCAATTCAACAATTGATTTTATTTTTATAGTAAACGCCCAGCTATTAGACCATTGCCTTGAGGCTGAGTATTACTTTAAACAAAAAAAATAACTGCAAGATATTGCCTCGGCTCCCAGGAAACAATTTCAGAATACGAATCGATGCCCTGTCAAATGAAACATAAACGAAAGTAAGCACTATTTCATTTGGTACTGTTCCAGTAGGTGAAAATATCCCACTTTACAGCTCGTAAAACCTCCATTTTTTTAAGGTGGAAAGTCGGTTTTCTCCTAAGAGCGTATACCTGTTACAACGAGCATCTTACTTAACATGTTAAATGCAAAGTAAACACATGCATTTTCTCTCTGTAAAAAATAATGCAAACCTGCTTTGATATTTTATTCGTATAATGTAAAAAAAATCGTCAGATTGGCCCATCGGGATGTAGTTCCGAGGAGAAATTTTGGAGAATTTCTCCTGAAAAATGTCCGAGACAAAGTTAGGGTCAGGCAATTGATGTCCTGGAACCAATATATTCCTTCGCTTGCGTCTTGTACAAGTCTATTAGGCTGGAAGATCTGTCAATATGTTCGATGGTGTGGCTTATAGCCAATACTACATTTTTTTTTTGCAATTTGTGTGGCTGAAAGCCCTAGAACATGTGTTCATTGGATTACCCGGATTTCGCCCGTTTCCTCAAATGAATCCTGAAAATTTTTCTCTTGTGCTAGGGTTACACAAATATAAAAGGAAGCAACCAATTCTAAAGCAGTTTTATTAAAAAATGTCCCAAGGTACTTTATATGCTACTCAGCAAATCAGAAGTCTTACTCCAAAGGTAATTGTCAAACATTTCAATTTAGATGTTAAAGTTACCGATAAGGATGATGTCTATAAGAAATACTTCCCCTTAGATAAGATTCCTGCATTTGTTGGCCCAAAGGGATTCAAATTGCATGAAGTTATTGCAATTTCTCTTTACTGTATGTACTGAATTACTAGGAATTGAGTTGTTCTTATTTATAATGATGAGAAAAATTTTCTAATATTATACAGTTATCCCTGTCTTAATAAATTATGTCGAGAATTTTTAATCTGAGATATAAAATGAAACAACACTGATATTTCAATACATTTGTATTCAAATTTACTAACATTTATTTTTAAGTGATTAATTTAGGTGATCCCAAATCTAAGTTATTGGGTAAGAATGCTGGTGAATACGCACAAATCTTAAAGTGGGCATCTTTCTCCAACACTGAATTTTTGCCAAGTATTGCTAAGGCTCACAAGTCAATTAATGGTATTGTTCCATACAATAAGAAGTTAGTTGATGAGTCTCTTGCACACGCTGAAAAAGTTGTTGGTATCTTTGAAGCTAGATTAGCCAACTATACTTATTTAGTTGGTGAAAGAATCACCCTTGCTGATATTTTTGCTGCTACTTTTTTCATTAGAGGTTTCGACTGGTTTTTCGGTGCTGACTGGAGAAAGAAACATCCAAATACCACTAGATGGTTTAAAACTCTTATTGGTTCAGAGTATTTGGCTGAATTTGTTACATCGTATAAATTCAGAGAAAAGCCTGAAGAATATGTTGCTCCAAAGAAGGAAAAGAAGAAGCAAGAACCTGCTGCCAAGAAGGAAGCTGCTCCAAAAAAGAAGGAAGCTCCTGCTGCTGATGAAGAAGAACCTGCTGCTGCACCAAGACCTAAGCATCCTTTGGAAGCTTTAGGTAAACCAAAAGCTGCTTTGGATGAGTGGAAGAGAGTTTACTCTAACGAAGAAACTAGAGAAACTGCCATCCCATGGTTCTGGAAGAATCAATATGATCCAGAAGAATGGTCATTGTGGAAGGTTGATTACAAATATAATGATGAATTGACTTTAACCTTTATGTCCAACAACTTGGTTGGTGGGTTCTTTAATAGATTATCTGCTTCTACTAAATACATGTTTGGTTGTATGGTTGTTTATGGTGAAAACAATAACAATGGTATCACTGGTGCTTTCTTGGTTAGAGGTCATGAATATGAACCAGCATTTGATGTTGCCCCAGATTGGGAATCTTATGCATTCACCAAGTTGGATGGTTCTGATGAAGAAGTTAGAAAATTCGTCAACAATATGTTTGCTTGGGACGAACCAGTCATTGTCAATGGTGAAAAGAGAGAAATTGCTGACGGTAAAGTCTTTAAATAAGCTGGGCTTATACAAAGTAAATCTTTTTTATATACATATCTTAGTCTTTCTGTTTTAGCTATTTTGTATTTTCGAAATATAAGTTGTTAGCCATTCTATAACTGTTCTTTCTATTCTGTTGCAACACCTAAAATTTATTGTGGTATAAAAATTGAGCATTGACACGACTTTTTCTTCCAAAGGAAAACAGAAAAAAAAATAACGTCGTGTTTGTAGAGATTGCGTTGTGAATTTCTTGAACTATTAACTGGTCGTTTGGTTGGCTTTTATACGTGCATATTTATAGATTTTTGGGGAACTAGAAGAGCAACCCAAAGCAAGTGTAAAACGACTATCTATTTGGAGATTCAGAGATTCAAAATTTAAATACCATGTTCTACTACAAGAATCCATACTTTAACTACGTGCGAAGAAGGCCCTTGGCATTACTAGCTCCACTTACTATCTTGATAATGGTCTATGTTTTCTTCTTTTCATCATCATCTTCAGGAAATAAACAAGCTACTACTACGTACAGCTATGACAAGAAGTCTAAGGCATGGTTTGGTAAGAATAGAGATTCGGTAATACTTCGGAATTTACCAAAAAATCATATCAGTCATTATGATTTGAATAAATTGACAATTTCTCCTGATGCATTGACTAACAAAGAGGAGGTATTAATTTTAACGCCAATGTCAAAATTCTTACCTGAATACTGGGAAAATTTGTATAAATTGAATTATGATCATTCTTTAATTTCACTTGGTTTTATTTTTCCAAGAACTCAAGAAGGTGATCAGGCATTAAAGGATTTGGAGGATTCTTTAAAAAAATCAAAAGCTGAAAATAAATTGAAATTTAAAAAAATTACTTTATTAAGACAAGATTCAAATTCTTTAAAGAGTCAATTAGAAAAAGAGAGACATGCTTTCAAAGTTCAAAAGGAAAGAAGATCAATGATGGCATTGGCGAGAAATTCATTGGTGTTCACTACTATTTCTCCTACTACATCTTGGGTATTGTGGTTAGATGCAGATATTGTTGAAACTCCGCCAACTTTAATTCAAGATTTGACAGCTCATGATAAACCTGTCTTATCAGCAAATGTTTATCAAAAATATTTGGATTCAGATACAAATGAACCAGCTATTAGACCGTATGATTTCAATAACTGGGTGGAATCTGAAGAGGGGTTAAAGATTGCTAGTGGTTTACCTGAAGAGGATATAATTGTTGAAGGATATTCGGAAATGGCTACTTATAGACCGTTAATGGCCCATTTTTACGATGCTAATGGAGATGTTAATTCAGAAATGGCTCTTGATGGTGTAGGAGGTGGTGCAGTTATGGTTAAGGCAGATGTACATAGAGATGGGGCGATGTTTCCTTCATTTCCATTCTATCATTTGATTGAAACCGAAGGGTTTGCCAAAATGGCAAAGAGATTAGGGTATGAAGTATTTGGATTGCCCAATTATTTAGTATATCACCACAACGAGTAGTATATAAGACATATGAGTGGTACGAGAGAGAGTTCTCCGCTATTGTATACTAAAAATAAACACAGAATTTCACATAGAAAGCTAAATTCTAGTAACCTGGCCTGTTAAAAAAGAGGTGAAATTGACTATGGCAGTCACACCTTTTTTGATAACAGTTTTTAAAACCAGGTTGCAGTTTGAAGATGTGATATAAACCTTTTTCTAATCTCAATCTGACTCACTTGAAACCCTTTCTAAATCTGAGCCCACAGACATTTCCATTGTATAGAATTCTGCTGCTATTTTTTAACAGCTTTTGCTTCCCTAAACTCAGCCCTCCTATTTAGGAAATCGCTCTACGCCGCACGGAAGAAAAAAAAGTTCAAACAAAAAAGAAATCAAAAAAAATTTTGCGCAGAGATTTTGCAGTAGAAGAGAAGAGGTAAAAAAAAAATATCTACAACCAAACCTTACTTATATATAGCTTACAAGTTAGTTCTTCATTTCCACACTGATATACACCCTTAATAATCATACAAAATGCAACTTTCATGGAAGGATATACCTACTGTTCCAACAGCCAACGATATGTTGGACATTGTCTTGAATAGAACCCAAAGAAAGACTCCTACCGTTATTAGACCTGGGTTTAAAATTACTCGTATTCGAGCATTTTATATGAGAAAAGTCAGATTTACTGCTGAAGGTTTCACTGAAAAGTTTAGTGATATCATAAGTGGATTCCCTAATATTAACGATGTTCATCCTTTCCATCGTGATTTAATGGATACTTTATATGAAAAGAATCATTATAAAGTTTCTTTAGCTGCCGTTTCAAGAGCCAAGACCTTGATTGAACAAGTTTCTAGAGATTATGTTAGATTATTGAAATTTGGTCAATCTTTATATCAATGTAAACAATTAAAGCGTGCTGCCTTAGGTAGAATGGCTACTATTACTAAGAAATTAAAGGATGCCTTTATTTATTTAGAACAAGTTAGACAACATTTAGGTCGTTTACCAAGTATTGATCCAAACACTAGAACTTTAGTTATTTGTGGGTATCCAAATGTTGGTAAATCTTCATTCTTGAGATGTATCACTAAGGCTGATGTTGAAGTTCAACCATATGCTTTCACAACTAAATCGTTATATGTTGGTCATTTTGATTATAAATACTTAAGATTTCAAGCTATTGATACTCCAGGTATTTTAGATAGACCTACTGAAGAAATGAATAATATTGAAATGCAATCTATTTATGCTATTGCTCATTTAAGATCTTGTGTTTTATATTTTATGGATCTTTCTGAACAATGTGGTTTCTCAATCGAAGCTCAAGTTAAATTATTCCATTCTATTAAACCTTTATTTGCTAACAAGTCAGTTATGGTAGTCATGAATAAATCTGATATTATTAAAGTTGAAGATTTAGATGCTGAAAAACAAGAATTATTAAAATCTATAGCTACAGTTCCTGGAGTTGAGATTATGGATGCTTCATGTCATGAAGAAGAAAATGTCATGAAAGTTCGTAATCATGCTTGTGAAAAATTATTAACTGCAAGAATTGAACAAAAATTAAAGGGTACTGCTCGTGTTAATAATGTGTTAAACAAAATTCATGTTGCTAAACCACAAGCTCGTGATGATGTTGATAGATCTGCATATATTCCTGATGCAGTTAAGGCATTACCTAAATTTGATGTTAATGATCCTAGTAGAAGGAAATTGGCTAGAGATATTGAAGCTGAGAATGGAGGTGCTGGTGTTTTCAATATTAATTTGAATGATAAATACTTGTTGGAAGATGAAGATTGGAAGAATGATGTTATGCCAGAATTCTTGGATGGTAAGAATGTTTATGATTTCTTGGATCCAGATATTGCGGCTAAATTACAAGCTTTAGAAGAAGAAGAAGAAAAATTAGAACAAGAAGGTTTCTATGATTCCGATTCCGATATTGAAGATGAAGAAACTGAAGAAATTAAAGATAAAGCTAATTGGATTAGAAATAAACAAAAAACCATGATTGTTGAAGCTAGAAATAGAAAATCTTTGAAAAATAAAGCAATTATGCCAAGAGATCAAGTTAAGAAATCCTTTGGAGAAATGGAAGAACATATGTATAATATTGGACATGATACTGATAAATTAAGACAAAGAGTTGGTAAGGGTAAGAAGAATGAAGGTAAGGCATTATCAGGAGTTGATATTTTGAAGAAAAATCAAGGTATACAAGCATCTAGATTGGCTAAAAAGAAACAAGCAGTAAATCAATCTGATCGTCTTAATGATGGTTTGGCTGATAGTGCTTTAAGATCTCAAGCTGAAAGATTGGCTAAGATTCAAAGAAGAGAACGTAATAGAATGGCCAGACAAGGTGAAGGTGATCGTCATTCTACTGCTATGTTGCCTAAACATTTATTCAGTGGTAAAAGAGGTATTGGATCAACTGATCGTCGTTAGGACTTGGTGTACATTATTGTTTGTTTAAGCTTGTTTTCATTTTTAATATAGTTAGATATTTTCATAGGTGGAGAGATAAAGAATTTCTGATAAGATTTGAATAATTTGTAGTGTCTGTGAGACTGTTTTTATTTATAATCTCTGACAATATTGTGGGGGATTTTGCAATTGTTTACTACTTGCCAGTGCGGAAGTTGTGGAAAAGAGTTTAGAGAAGGTCGATTAATATATTTACAATTAACAATTGTCTAGATTCTCTAAACTGCCGGGCCAAAAAGAAAAAAGGAATGTGATGTTTCTTACAGTTCTAGATAGATAGCTTTTAATTTCATTTAGTACAAAGAAAAGTTTTGTTCAAATTTTACCGATTTTCGTGAGAAATATTCATACATTCCAAAATTGGTACCGATTCCGTATATTGTATTAAACACCACTAAAACGGATCTTTTAGTTAAGGTTTTACCTTGCCTTGGTATTTGTCAGAAATGTGTAATCAGAAACAGGGGGACGAAAACGAGACTTTGGGCTTTATATATCGTTAGTAATACTTCAATATATTTGCCGCAAACTATTTGCATTCTTTTTAGCTTATCTAAGGTTCTATATACAGGACGATAAGTTGGTGAATTATCACAAAATCAAAATATAAAGCTTGAAAAAGTAAAACGGTTTAGATTACAAGCCACCTGCAGGGTTCATAATTTAGTATCAAATCAAAAATAACCCGACAGAAAAAGAAAAAGGGAAATGCATGAGGTATAAAAGTTCGAGAGTACCTTGTTAGTTAACTCCAAGGTTATTTCCAAAACCAGTTTCTTTGAGCTTTGATAAAAGAAAAACGTTTGCTTGAAAATAAATTGTAAAATTTCCAATTATTTTTTTCTTTCTTTTTCAATTAATGAACAATAGGACGAGGGGGTCCAAAACTCAAACTCAATTGGACGGTTAGAAGAAAAGTTCCACACACATCCACAAAAACACCTGTCAGACTAGGTTTAGAGGTTATTATTTTAAACGTGATTACTAAACCAGATCCTCCTTTATCTTTATTTTTTCTTTGATTTGCTTTTATATAAATGGTATATAATTTTAGAATTTATTATTACCCTGTAATTACCTGCTTTGTATTCTTTTTTTTCTTCCTTTATCACTATTTTTTTTCCGGATTCCCTTATCTGTTTATCAAAATCAGATCGAATTGGGTATTACAATACTTTGAGTTTATTTATATCTGCATTTTACAATTATAATCTTTAGGGAATTTTGTAATTTCAATGAATTTAAATAGCATTGTGCCCAATTCTCATCCCACAACTGTTAAATCCCACTACTCTAGCTCCACAATAGCAACAACCACAATTAAATCCTCGAAGGATCTAGCAAAATCGCCGCCACAATCAAACCACAATCATTTCTATAATAATAAACATTCAGAACATTATTATTCCGATCCAAAAACCCATTCAAGATCAATGACAAATTCTTTCGATATGTCTACCATTGCAGCAGAATTACCTCCTAATACTGGACCACCAGGCACGGTGTCAATTACCCTGCCAAATGGCAATGGATCTAGTGCTACTACCAATGGATCAACTACAAATAAGAATCTTAGTCATGTTCCTTGTAAATTTTTTAAACAAGGTATTTGTCAAGCAGGTAACTCATGTCCATTTAGTCATAATTTGGATGGTTCTTTAGCAGCTGATAAATTACCATGTAAATATTTTCAAAAGGGAAACTGTAAATTTGGGCTCAAATGTGCATTGGCTCATTTTTTACCGGATGGAACAAGGGTTAATTCTAAGAACTTGTTGAACTATAATAATGGACAATATAATAATAATAACAACAATAGTAACACTAGCAACAATAATGGTAGTTCGCATTCCACGCATTCCAGACAAGCAAGAAGATCTTCATTTAATTTCAATTTCAATTCCAATTCTCACCAAAATACTAGTTTATTGGAATCAAATGACAGTTTAACTTCCTTTAGCAATCAACATGGTGAAAATTCACCCCCTAATCGGCAATTATCAAATTCGGGTAATTTTGCGACTTTTATAAATATCGGAAATAATTTGCAACAGCAACAACAACCACAGCCGCTTGAGACTCAAAATCAAGCCACTCCTTCACAGCAACAGCAACAGCCTATTTCCTTACAACCGCCACAAAATTTCTTACCACAACTGGATCAATTTTTAAACAGATCAAGTTCATTTGGAAGTCAAGATTCAAATTATTTCCCTTCACATCCAACCCACCTGCGTCAAAACCTGCTGCAGTTCCAATTCTCAACTACCCCAATGTCGCAACCACCTCCACAACAATTTCAAAACCAGGTTCAATTACTGCATCTGTTGCAAAACCAACAGTCACAACAACAACAACCACAACAACAGCAGCCTTTCCTTTTTGGTTCGAATTCGTATTCAGGAGCTTTCGGACCTACCACTAATTCGATATCTACTAATACAACAGCGGTTCGTTCTTATTCTACTGATTACCCTAACACATTGTCAAATACATCTCCTTCGCAAACAATGTATGGAAATGCATTCAGTAATGGCCCACCATCTGCCTCCTCTACAGCCACTACGAGATATTCGCTAGGTTCAAGATTAACTACACCTTCTTCAACTTCTGGTGCCAGTTATTTTTTTCAAGATACATCGTCGGCAATTGTTGATGATGATTATGAAGATGATGGTCAAGATTTGGCCAAATATGAAGAGGATTATGTTCCTCAATCATTAAGTGACGTGATTTTGACTCCTCAAGAATTACAGCGTCGAGATTCAAGGTCTCAAAGCGGTACTCTTTCAGTTAGACCTAAATTGAATACGTTAGTAGGAGGTACAGGAAATCTCGCTGATGGGATAGTTGGAATTACACTCGATAATTCTGGGGGTCGGAACCAGAATTTCCATAGGGATCCATTCAAGAAGGATTTAAATAAAATCGGATCTCTTCACGAAGATGTATTCTTGATGGAATAAACGACATAGGGGTTGCAAATTTTTGGTGAAATAAAAGACAGGACAATATTTGTATTTTTTTTTGGTTTAATTTTTTTTGTTTTTAAAAGGGAGGCAACAATTATATTTTGGTGTCACCAAGCTAGTTCCCAAAAATCTACAGTTGTTGACATTTTTGTTTATTGACAATTGAAAATTACTTTCGTTTTTTTTATCTTTGCTTTTTAAGTTTAGGTTTGTTGGTTTTTGATAAAAAATGTAAAAGAAAAGGGTTTAAAAGATACAACAGAAAAGTATAAAAGAGCTCACAAAAAACGTTCTGGAATACGTAATAACGTTCAATATTTAGTATACATTTCTGCAGATACTTTCTATTTTTGGATATATACAAGTTTTAACTATCTACACTTAATCCTTGGATTCTAACTTTGGGTCAGCACGATAAATATCTGCTGTTTCTGACGTGAATCTCTTTAACCAAACTGGATTAGATTGTTGAGCGTAATCTGGGGAAACTTTTCTTATATTATCTGATTCAAATACTTTACCAACCAAAACTAATTCATTAGTATGGGGATTTAAAGTATATATCAAATAATCAGTACTGGTTACATTACTAACTGATTCTTTACCGTTGGTTGTAATTGTCATTTTCTGGGTAGTTACTAATTTCATAATAAATTGAACATAAACAAGAACATTATTTTTATCAGGAATACCATTGAATGAAACTATTTTTGGATTTTTTTCAATATTAACCAATTCCCATGTAACCTTGGAATTCACGGGGAAACTTTGTACACGTTCAATTAATCTAGCAAGGGTTTGTTGTCCACAATCATCAGTCAAGTTTTGAACAATATATCTTTCTTGATCAAATTCACCACGAATAGGTTGGTTACAAGCAGCAGCAAATACTTTATTCATCTTAACATATTTCTCAATAGCATCATCTTTCCATCTATTAAAGTTCAATTTAGATCCAGTTTCTTGTTTGAATTTAACAATACTATAGGTATTACTGGCAAACACAAGAAATCTACGACCAAGTAAAACAGGCCAGTACTTAATAGGTTGTTTCCAGATTGTGGGAGGTACATAGAAGTCTGCCAAGGCACCAATATTTGTTATAGGAATATCGGCCATATCCATTTGATTTTTGGCTCTCTTTGCTATGGTTGTGCTAAATGATCTATAAGCTGGGGTGAACTTCACCGCCAATGGCACTACAGCAGAAGCAGTAGAACCGCTACGTGGAAGTAAATGGTGAATAGGTCTCAATCCAATCATAGTTTCCAGTTTAACACTCTTTACTAGTCCCTTAAAGGCATATAAATATTCCTGTATCTTGTAAAAATTTTTCTTTCTTTTTTGTTAGTAACTTCAACGCACTGGTTGGTTAAATGGTTTAGTGTGAGGTGCAGCTGTAGAATTCAGAAAAAAAAATAGATCTAGCGATGAGAGGTTATATCTTTCAAGAAGCAACTTTGTTAAACATACATACGTTCTAATGCCTGCTCCAAAACAGAAACCTGGGAAGCAAAAGTTAGTTCCTGAAAAGGAAAGATTTATTCAATGTTGTGGTGACATTTCCCTTGAACTTGTTGCTTCACTTACAAACTCCAAAGACATTAATCTTAATGGACTTGTCATCCGGTATGCAAAAAAATATAAATTAAAACAACAACCAAGACTTACTGATATTATTTCGTCAATTCCTGACCAATATAAAAAATATCTTATCCCCAAATTAAAAGCAAAACCTGTCCGTACTGCTTCTGGGATTGCGGTTGTTGCCGTAATGTGTAAACCTCATAGATGTCCTCATATCGCATATACGGGTAATATTTGTGTATATTGTCCTGGAGGTCCAGATTCTGATTTCGAATATTCTACTCAGTCATACACTGGGTATGAACCTACTTCTATGCGGGCAATTAGGGCACGTTATGATCCTTATGAACAAGCAAGAGGAAGAATAGAACAATTAAGACAATTGGGTCATTCAATAGATAAAGTAGAATATATTATTATGGGTGGTACTTTTATGTCCCTACCTATTGATTATAGGGAAGGGTTTATAACTCAATTACATAACGCCCTTACTGGATTTAATGGTCGTGATATAGATGAAGCTATTGAATTCTCCCAACAATCTCAAACTAAATGTGTGGGTATTACTATTGAAACTAGACCGGATTATTGTACTGAGACTCATTTAAGTGATATGTTGAAGTATGGATGTACAAGATTAGAAATTGGGGTTCAATCAGTATATGAAGATGTTGCCAGAGATACAAATAGAGGTCATACCGTGAAAGCAGTATGTGAAACATTTGCTGTGGCCAAGGACGCGGGATATAAAGTGGTTAGTCATATGATGCCTGATTTACCCAATGTTGGAATGGAACGAGATTTAGAACAATTTAAAGAATATTTTGAAAATCCTGATTTTAGAACTGATGGATTAAAATTATATCCCACGTTAGTTATTAGAGGAACTGGATTATATGAATTATGGAAAAAGGGTCTTTATAAATCATATAATGCCAATGCATTAATTGATTTAGTGGCGAGAATTTTAGCATTAGTTCCACCTTGGACTCGTATTTATCGTGTTCAAAGAGATATCCCTATGCCATTAGTCACTTCTGGGGTTGAAAATGGTAATTTAAGAGAATTAGCACTAGCTAGAATGAAGGATTTTGGTACTAGTTGTAGAGATGTACGGACAAGAGAAGTAGGTATTCAAGAAGTTCATCATAAAGTTGCTCCTGACCAAGTTGAATTAATTAGACGTGATTATTATGCCAATGGAGGTTGGGAAACTTTCTTAAGTTATGAAGATCCTAAGAAAGATATCTTGATTGGATTGTTAAGGTTAAGAAAAGCTACCAAGAAATATACTTATAGAAAGGAATTCACATCTCAACCCACTTCAATTGTTAGAGAATTACATGTTTACGGTTCAGTCGTCCCACTTCATTCAAGAGATCCAAGAAAATTCCAACATCAAGGTTTTGGAACTTTGTTGATGGAAGAAGCTGCTAGAATAGCCAAGGAAGAACATGGATCTAAGAAAATCAGTGTTATTTCTGGTGTTGGTGTTAGAAATTATTACGCTAAATTGGGTTATAAATTGGACGGTCCCTTCATGTCGAAAATGTTGGACGAGGATGAGTAAGTTTTATAGATATAGTAATGCATTTACATAATACACATGATTTATATACATATATACTCCTCACTATGACTTTTCATGATTTAAGAAGCTTCTATTTATAGTTTGCAACCCCCCTCTATGCAACGCAGGTGCTTTAACTTTACTTCTTAATAAGGATTGAACATTTTCAATATTTTGCATAGGTAAATTAGCCACTTTCATATTATTATTGATATTATTATTACTATTTACCTTGGCTGGGTTACTACGTTGGAGATTTTCAGTTTCAATTTCCACCAAACGTCTTTTAACCGTGATATCAAGATGAGGATCTTTGCCTCTATATTCCTGTAACCAAGGATGATCCACCAATTCTGCATATGAAGGACGTAATTCAGGTTTCTTATTAAGACACGCCTTAACGAATCCTTGGGCTTTGGATGAATAAATTTCCGGATCTAAACTTGGAGGTTCTCCATCAACAATGGCACTTAATTGGGAGAAAATATTTCCATATGTTTCGGAAGGATAGGGATAATGTCCCACCGCTAGTTCAAGCATAGTTAATCCCAAAGACCAAACATCTGATTGAACAGAATAAGTAGCGTCATCTGGTCTTAACGTTCTGATTCTTTCTGGTGCCATATATGATTGACATCCAATATTTGTTTTGGCTAATGAAGCCACCAAATTACCAGATACTCCGAAATCACAGAGTTTTACATTACCTTGTGAATTGACTAATATATTAGTAGGTTTAACATCACGATGAATAATATTATGGGTATCTTTTAATTCCTTTAAACCTCTAACCACAGATTCGGTAATATATGCCAATGTACATTCATCTTTAACTCCAATATTGTTTCCAAAGATTTTATCAAGGGATCCACCATCCATATATTCAATACACATATAAACAGCCCCTTCCACGAAAAAAGCTCCATAAAAATCAACAATATATGGAGAATTACATTTATGTAAAATATCCAATTCCATCAAAATTTGCATAAACTTAGTTTCATCTAGTTCAAGACGAACTTCTTTCATGGCCATTAAAACTCCAGTTGGTCGATGAAGAACTTTCAGTACTGATCCATAATTCCCTCTACCTAATTCTCCAATATATTCTAATTCATCGATTGAAATTCTAAATGATGAACCACCCAGAAAATCCACTCCTTCAGAATGTAATGAAGCTTTACCTGCGAAATTTAATTGCCCCGATTTGATATCTACGTAATTGGAATAATTGGCAAATAATCCATGTAATTGTTGTTGTTGTGGTTCGCCATTATTAAGACTTCTCTCGGATTCCGAGTTCACTCCCTCGGAAGAACTAGTAGTTGGGTTTGATCTGTTTAAACTACTACTGCGAGATAAAGAAGGCAAATCCGAATTAATTGAATCAAGATTCAATTTGAAATGAGGTTTCCTTTTCCGTTCTGACAATCTTCTTGATAATTCTCCTGGAGTTCCTAATTGTGATGCAATAGGCGCCTGGGCAATATAATCGCCTCCCAGTTTATTTTCGTCAGATGATTTATCATCGCCAAATGTTACTGGAGGGCTCAACATTCTAGGTGATGGAGACTTCACGGTGGCGTTGCCTATAGCTAAATCACCCACATTTAATTTCATACCTCTTCTTTGTGATAATGATGGTTTTTTCAGAAGATCCATTTGAGCTGGCATCGTTTTTGGACTTGATAATGATGATAACCTTGAACCGGTTGAATTTCCTCGTATTGGCATAGAATAGCTTGGTAATATTGGACTTGAGTTAGCTCCAGATAATGTCGTACCAGGTGAAATCATGTTTCCTGATGTTCGCTCAGTGCCAGAACCAGTAACATTTCGGGTATATTTGTCGTTAGTCGATAATGAACGTTTAACATTATCACGCGGGTTGGCCGTTTCAGGCAATGGAGGAAGGGGTTTTTCGAGTGGCAGTATTCTCAGTAATTCTTCTCTAGAACAATTTCCCAGATTACTAGCACTTGAGGAAGAAGTTGTTATGGGAGGTGAAGATAATGCAATTGTGGAACTGTTTGACTCAGAACCTAACTTGGTTCTCTTTTGTTGAAATGCTACTAATCGTGCTTGTATGTCACTGTTTAAATGTGAATGCGAAGAAGGGGTTATTGTTGGGGACAGGATCGGTCTGTGCATGGATGATGTGGATGACGAGACAGTGTTTACTGAAGAGTTGGTAGACATGCTTATATTCAACTTTTCTATAGGTAAATCTTCTGGTGAATATCCATCTTCTTTCCTTTGATTGTATAGTTGAGAAGAATTATGTGACATAATGGAATGTTAGTTGCGTGATCGGATTTGTAAACTGTAACCCCTATTATATTAATTACAATAGGTTTTGAACGAAATGCAAGAAGATTATTGTTGTTGATTAATGTGTTTGCTTTGAGGGTTAATCCTTTGTCTATGCTTTTTGGGCGTTATTATTCTCTTAGTATCTGATACAATAGATATTTTCGCCTTATCTGTAAAATTTGTTCTTAATATGGTTAAGTTGTTAATTAATGTAGTTGAATCGAGACGAGTGGAAGTACCACAATTAATAAATCCAATATCTTTTGGTTCCTTTTTGAAAATTGATTGAACTGACAACGAAATAGTTGAGCGATATTTATCTAATGTGACTTTTAACTAAAGCCACCTTTTTTTTTTCTGAGGTTTATTTGCTGGTGAATATTTTTTCTGTTTGTCCGTGTTGTGCTTATTTCTTTTTTTATTTTTTTTTTTGGTTTTTATTGTTCTTTTTTTTTTATTCAATTGTGTTTTTCCTTCTTTGAAAAGAATATCGCAAAATCTAAATTTGTATCACTTTCTCGGGTGAATAGACTGTACATTTACAAGTAAAACACATAGAAGAATTTCAGACGTTTCAACACATTTCATGTTTGAATCCCTGAACATCCGGCCATCGAAGGCTTTAATGTTTTAGCAATGTACCTCGCAGAATGTATAAATCTTTCGATTTATCCGCTTCGGGACAAATAATTAGTTTTTAATTTTTAATTAGTGCAAAGGGGGGTAAGGCGATACCGCCTAAATTGAAAAAAAACAATTTAAATCAAAGTTTTCTGATCTTGCAATTCGCAATCTTTATTGTCTTGGCAGAAAACCCCTGGTGTTCCAAATTATAATGCATGGTCTTTGCAACTTGCCAAGGATTCTCTGTCCCTCCTTCTCCATGGTGCTATTGTCTTTTATTTTCATTTCCTTGGGTTGAAGCAAACGCATAATGCCGCAAACTAAGAAAATACATTATTTTTTTTCTTGACCGCCCTGATCTTAGCAGTCATGCAAACAGTGATGTTGCCGCCTTTTGCTCCAACCGATAAAGATTACGGGCCCTAAAGTTGCTCGTCAAGGCGTGTAAATCGGTGGTATGGAAGATACGGCATTTGAGTGCATAAACTTTCTCCAGATTTCTTTTAGATTATTTTGGTTTTGTACTTGTTCTCGCTAAATACCCTTCACTGAGGAAGACAATGGAATCATTCAATCAGTAACTGGTGATATCTAGATCCTTCACCAGAAGCGAGACACTAACTGCACGAACAAACAGATGCAGCCAACACAAATCTAATTATCGTTGGCTTATTGTTGTCAAGGAGACTAAAAATTCAGTTGACAACTTTGCTGGCCCTTCACAACAAAAGTTCTTCCTAGCAAAAAGAGCTCCTGTCAAGCTTTAATTGAGGATAAAATTCTGAATATCAAATCCAGCAATTGACTTTTCTTGGCTTCCCTTTTCCCCACGTTTAATGCATGAATAATCTACTTTAATCTTTTCACAGATTTCATAATTTTCATTTCTGTTCACTATATTTCAACAAGCTGATACCTAATATGTTGCAAGAAAAAGCAAAATAAAAAACTTGAACGCTTTTGAAACTTTTCTCCAGCTTGATTCAATATTCTTAAATCTATATCAAAATCTTTCGCTAAACTCATTGAAAAAAATCGGGGTTAATATGAAGTAAAACGAAACGAAATGGTATATTAGTGACATATCAATACTCTGGAGAACATCCCAGAGCACCGAAGTGTTAGTTGTATTCCAATTCCTAACTCCCTTTGGCAGCAAAGCAAACTTTCAGAGGTAATTTGCAACATCGAGGTTGCTTCGCACCAAACAAAAAATAAGAAAAACAAAAAATAAATACATACATCAACTTGACTATCTTGTGCAATCAATGATTCCTTCATGAGCGATAAATATGGCTCTAACGACAGCAGATTTCCAAATAGCAGCCATTTAAGTTTAACCAATGGAGAATCCCAACCCCATTCTCAATTAAGAGTTCAAATTAACGACTACGACACGTATCAGAGTTATCCAACGTGTTTAGACCAATATTATACCAAAACATCTCAAGTGCCCATAATTAGAATATATGGGTCTATATCAATTGACCAGAATATAATTTCAAGAAATGATTTATCGCCTCAAAGGAAAAAACAGAAGAGTGCCCCTGATTTACCTCCTTGTGTCTTCAATGTCGTAATTCATGTTCATAATTTTTATCCTTACCTTTATGTGGATTGTAGAGAAACGGATTATGAAAAATTGTCACAAAGAAGTCATATTAACCAAGTAATAGATGTTTTAGAAGTAGCTTTGAAAGAATCGTATAAAACAAAGAAAGTAAAGAAAACAAACGAAGACTTGGAGGTAGAAGATGAAGACGATGAGGATGACAAAGTAGAACAGAATGGATCATCCAGCAAACAGTCCAAACAAAGAAGGTATATTGCCAACGTATCAATATGTAAAGCCGTCCCAATATATGGATTTCAATTAGGGTATAGACTATTCTATAAAATATCGTTACTTTCATCAAATTATAAAACTCGACTAACAAAGTTATTCCAAGATGATAAACTCACATTACACGATATTGGGAAGATCCAGCATGATAATGTAACTAAAAAGTATGATCCGCATTATGTTTATGAGGCACACATACCGTATCTCTTACAATTCTTAACCGATTTCAATCTTTTCGGTTGTGGTTGGTTATATATAGATAAGGATCATATTCGAGATGGATCAAATACTAGAGGTTTGTATTTCAGGTCACCCGTAGTAAACGAAACTCACAAATCTGTATATACCAAGAAGCAGTTGGATATACTAACTCAGTATTTATCTTCCTTTATCACTCATGATAACGTGTTGAATGGAGATATACTGGAACTGGAAGAGAGAGAAAGTCCATTCAGAAGGATTGGAAAATCAACATTGGAAATCGATATCAGTTCTAGCAGTATAATAAATAGAACATTCTTGACCCCGAGACCATTACATGATGGGTTTATAGAAAGAAGGGAATATGAACAATATAATTCCTCAATTCAAGAAGGAAGCACTCCACAACACGGATACAAGTACGATGAATTCGGAAACCCAAGAATCTACCTTTCTTCTTTGAAACAAATTTACAATGATTTAAAGTACCAATGTGAAATAAGAAATTCTCTGCTTATCTCATATGGAGATGTTCTTGCTACGTCAAAAAATCCTTCTTATTTTGGCACTGGCACGACGAATTGGTCTAATCAGGAGCGATTGGATGAGTTACTAGAGTATGTGATCAAACTTAATGGTTCTTCTTCAAGTAAATTAGACTTCGAAAAATATGCCGAAGTTTATTTGAACCCGAAGTCAAGGAAAATTGAAGGAAAGGATTTGTTTGACAAGTTCAAAACTTCATTTGAACTGGTAGATTATGAAAAAGAACTCCAGTATCATAACATTGCCATGAGACCTGGTGTAGATGTTATCAGATGGAGTAAATATGAATTGTTATTTCGTTCACAGTCCAATTTACCTGACGTGATCCTCAGTTATAATGAATCCCTTCCTATTTTAACACAAAATATACTCCAGCAAGAAATGTCTGTTCCATCTGAAGTTAAAACCGCGCCAAATCTAAGTGAGATCTCAGAAATCGATGAAGATGGAAACGATGAGTTTGTTCAAGCAAATGGGGATCACAATGGTTCGGAGGAAGGCCAAATAGACGAGATGGCTTATTCAGATATAGATGAAACACAATTAAAAGAGTTTGACGAGGCCATGGTTAGGTCAATGACCCAAAAGCGGAATGTTTCCCAAAATATCCTGGACCTGCTTATTTCCACTGATACATTCACACAATCAATGCAAGCTACTAATAATCTGATATTAAATATTGGCGAAAATTGCTGTGAAGTTCCAGTTCCAGAAATAATAAAGCCAAAGCATGTCAATAATGCATTCCAAAATGCTGGAATTTTGAAAATTAATTTCCAGGATCCATTTTTTGATAATATAGATGATGTGCCTGCTAAACCGTTTGTTTTTGCCAATAAGAAAATTGTAGTTCCATTGAAAGATCTTAGCCTGATTCCGATCCTGCCAGTTACCCAAATGATTCAAGATAATCTTAATCAGACCGAATTCCGAAATTGTTTCAAAAATGGCGAACACCATACATGGCAATACATCCCCGAACCACCACTGAAACTTGATATTCAAAAATGGTCAAAATTGGAAGAACAGAAGCAAATTCGAAAAGAATTAAAATATAGATCTCAGATTGAACCCGGGATCACCCAGTCTGGAGATTTCAAGTTTAGTTATAACTCGATGAAGATAGCTCGACGACCTGGTGGATTCAATTCTTTGTCTTGTTTCCTGATGGAAATACATGCGGATCCCCCAAACTCTAAATTAACTGTTGATCCGTTGCGAGATCCCATTTCCATAGTGTTTTATTCCTTTGATGACAAGAATGAAATGGTTGGGCATTGTGAATTCATTTCAGGAATTTTAATATTGAATAATTGGAAATTCAGTGACCAGTTTATATCACGTCTTTCCACTAGTTTGAAGAAACACATTGAAATATTTGATGATGAATTGAAAATGATAGCTAGGTTAGTTCAATTGGTGGAGATGTTTGATCCGGATATTTTATCTGGTTATGAAATTAATGCTATGTCCTGGGGATACATCATTGAGAGACTTAGAAACGTATTTGACATTAATGTCTTGGCTGATTTTAGTCGTGGTTCTCACAAGAGCAATGGTAAATTTGGAGATAGATGGGGATATACTCATACTTCCAATATCCAGATTAGTGGTCGGCATATGATTAACGTATGGAGAATACTACGATCCGATATGAGTTTAACTAATTATTCGCTTGAAAATGTATCCTATCATTTGTTACACCGTACTTTGCCAAGATACCTGAATTTCCAGTTGAGTTTATGGCTAAAGGATGGAAAATTCCTGGAAGTGCTAATGGCCTTATCATATTATACATCTAGGATTGATATTGTTATTAAAATAGTGGAAGTACAGGAGCTAATTACTCGAAACGTCGAACACTCCCGATTGATAGGTATTGAGTTTAACTCAAACTTTTCCCGAGGATCACAATTTAAAGTGGAATCAATTCTTGCCCGATTGGCCAAGCTGGAGAGTTTATTATTGAATTCACCATCTAAACAACAAGTACATGAGATGCGTCCTATTGAATGCATCCCCTTGATTTTGGAACCTAATTCAAATTTCTATAAATCACCCCTAGTGGTGTTGGACTTTCAATCACTATATCCATCCATTATGATAGCTTATAATTATTGCTATTCAACCTTGGTTGGGAAATTGAATAACTTTCATCCTCGAAAAAATGATATAGGATATCTTAAGAACCTCGATATACCTCCAGGTTTGATTGAGTTGCTTAAAAAGGATAATGCGATAAACATATCACCCAATGGATTTGTATTTGTGAAGAGTCAGATCCGAAAATCAATATTGGCTAAGATGTTGGAAGAGTTCTTGGCACTTAGAATCAAGGTAAAATCAGTTATGAAGTCATTTAAGGATGACTCTGAGTTGACTAGAGTATACAATTCCAGACAGCTAGCATTGAAGTTAATTGCCAATGTCACATATGGTTATACATCAGCTACATTCAGTGGGAGAATGCCCAATTCGGACATTTCGGATGCAATTGTATCGACGGGCAGAGAAATCCTAACAAAGTCGATCGAACTAATTGAAGCTGGTAATTATGGTGCTAAAGTAGTCTACGGTGATACTGACTCTTTGTTTGTCTATTTCCCGGGTAAATCTAAGGACGAGGCGTTTAGTTTAGGTAAATCAATTGCTGATTACATCACCACTATATTTCCAGATCCCGTGAAATTAAAGTTTGAAAAAGTTTATCACCCATGTGTACTATTAACAAAGAAACGGTATGTTGGATATGCCTACGAGTATGAAGATCAGAAAGTACCCAAGTTTGATGCCAAGGGAATAGAAACCGTCAGACGAGATGGTATTCCTGCGCAACAGAAGATTGTCGAGAAGGCATTAAGAATATTATTTGAAACTCAGAACCTTTCTAAAGTGAAGGAATATACTTTGAAACAGTTTTACAAAATCTCTATAAATAAAATTTCGATTCAGGATTTTTGCTTCGCAAAAGAAGTTAGGTACGGTACTTATAAGAATGAGAAGTACTTACCACCTGGTGCAATTGTTGCTAGTAAGATGGTTGATGAAGATCCCCGCAAAGAACCACAGTATAGAGAAAGAGTGCCATACGTAGTGATATTAGATTCTAGCAAACCTAGGATTAAAGACCGTGCTATGTCACCTGAAGATTTAATTGCCACGTATAAGACGGATAAGCCGTTGTTATTGGATTTTGAATATTATATAACAAGAGTACTTATACCGCCATTGGCTCGAATATTTAATTTACTTGGGGTTGATGTCAAAGGATGGTATAGGGAATTGCCTACATTCGCACAGAGTCGAAATAGGGTAACAGGGCCTGACAAATTATTGAACACCAGTGTGCTAAACTCGAATACGTGCCTTGTTTGTCAAGAACGATTAGATATTGATCATTCGGTGCTTTGCCTGAATTGTGTCAAGGACGAACCACAACTTGTTGCCACTATTTACCTGGAATTTCGAGATCAAGAATTTACAATGAAGAATTTTAACAACTTATGTAAAGAATGTACGTACAGTGCATTTCGAAATACGGGAAATAATGTTAGTAGAAGTTGTGCTAATAACTGCACAAACAAAGATTGTTCTGTTTACTATAAGAAATTCAAAAGTCAAAATGAATGTAAACAGGTGACTAATAAACGAGATATGATTCTAGGCCAGCTAAATTGGTGAATTATTATATTTATGTATATAGATTTTTATTTCGGTAAAACACAGTAAATTTATAAACTATAGAGAGGCTGAAAGTATGATTGGGTCATATATGCTTTCTTGAATATTTGTTTGCATCACATGTCACCTTTCCATGTTCCCAGCCCTTGATGTCCAATATATGCTAATGGACTCTCCCAATTCCCCGACTTCAAATGGTCATATCCTGGATTCAAACAGGATACGGGCAACACCATGGTATCACCTATTACAACTGGAAGTTTTATACTGTCAAGGAATTCATCATCGACCAAAACTTCATACCTGTCAGGGTCTGACTGGAGGATGTTATTTACATGCTTGAATACATAATCGGTGAATATCCCTGGACCGGTCCAATTCAAGATATTATCTGATGCTGATTCAAAAATTGTATCTAAATGATCCTTCTTCTCTCTCCGTAATGTTTGTTCCGTGATTCCAGCAATAAGTTCAGCGAGCATTGGATGTCTCTTTTTGGCCATTATAGTCCATGTATTAATCTGAACTCTACGAGCATAAGCGTAATTTCTCCAATCAGTGACATCAGCTTCAATACCTACCACAAGTCCTAGGTCGAGCGTTTTGTTTAAGAACAGAGGTTGACTAGAAAACCATTTTCTTATAGGTTTCAACATCGAGGTATCCATATCGGCGTATATTCCACCATATGCAAACAAAATTAAATACCTTGAAAAGTCACATTTAAGGATAGTTTTTGGCATTATATTATAAGCGTGGACAATCTCGGGAATATCAGCATATATTTCAGCTACTAAAGCATCACATTCAGCATTCGTCTTTACATAATGTTCATACTCGGAACTCTTTAGAACCCATGTGTCGTGATGTTCCTTGAAACCCTCAGGAAAGTCGGGATCTTCGAGTCCAACTTTCCACATTTGCCAGACCTGCTTAGGCATAGGGAGTGATTCATCGTAGGGAAAAAATTTGTTTAGTTGCTGAAGAAGGTGTGTATTATGAGGAATTGGTGCGGGGTGAGATGGTTGGAAGTTTAAGCCAGTTCTCTTGTAGACTGGATGGTTTTCAAGCTCACGATGAAATTCTTCCTTTGTTGAATGGTACTTAAAATATGGAGTGGTTGTTGGGCGAGGGGAAAAGGCTGGTGAAACCCCTGGTGATTCCTTCAAAGAGTGCAAAGTTAACACATAGTATGATATCACAAAAGCAGCAATTGCAAATAACCCCTTTTGGAAGTATCTGTGACCCATATATACTAATCTATCCATGGAATCCACCATGGCCTTGCTTGTGCGTTGAAAAGTACTACTCATCTTGTTGTTACTTAGAAGGTAAAACTAAAAGCAACACTGAGAGAAATTCCAGCTTAATATATAGTAATAAAAAAATTAGCGGGGGTCCTAGGGATATCAAGTGTTCATTTTAATCTTGCATTTACGAACTCAAGTTTATTAGGTGGCCTTTAAAACAATAGTGGTGGCTTTTTTTGCAGTCAATAAGGGTGAAAAAATTTACGAGAAAATTTAAATGCACGTTTAAATTGTTAGGTTATTTATTTGTATAATACGGGTATGAGAACTTTGTACAACCTTCATTAAAAACTAACACAAAACGTGTGATGTATAATACAATCTAAATGGTGATAAATTGTAACACAAAGGTTATACGTATATTTCTATCAAATATAATGAAAAATTCTTCACCTCGTAGATTGAATATGCGGGGTTTAAAGAATTACCTTTTGTCCACTTGTCATTTTTAATTCCGCCTTGAAATATTTTTTCCAATTTACTATCCAGGGATATTTTTCGATACAAATGGCTTCCTATTCTAGCAAGGATCTAGATCTTGCATCTAATCGCAATTTTATAAATAAACATGAACGGTACACCGATCCCTACCACCTCATTCATAAATACCAGCCCAAATCATAATCCTGATAAATTTCTAGTTTTTCTAGTTATGGGATTTTAGAGCTTTTCATAGTTTAACTACATGTAATATCTTTTGCTGACAAAGAGGGACTAATTTTGAAATCTTCGAGGAAGTGAATACTTACCTTAAGGAAAGGCCCCGTTTCAAACTATCGAAATATCTGTATGTTGCCACAGATTATTTTGTCTGTAGGAAACACAGTCCCCTAAGCCACTACAATCTTTTACAGTGGTCTCTTTGTAGAAGGAACCTAGTTGCTATTAATCTGTATTTCCATTCCTTCCTTCCATTCCCCGCGTCCTATATGCTTAATGTATGCTAATTGATCATTCAAGTTCCCCGATTTCAAATGCTTCCACCCTGGATTCATACATGTCACTGGCATCACCATAGTATCTCCAATTACCACAGGAAGTGTAATATTTGTAAGAAACTCATAATCAATTATAGTTTCAAAGTTTTGGAAGTCGGACTGGACCATGTTGTTTAAGTGCTTGAATAAAAAGTCTGTAAATATCCCTGGGCCGGTCCAATCTAAGATATTATCAATCTCCGATCCAATAATGGTATCTAATTGACCAGTCTTCTCTCTCTGCAAAGTATGTTCAGTGATTTTATTAATAAGTTGTGCGAGCATTGGATGTCCCTTTTTGGCCACAATTGTCCATGTGTTAATCTGAAGTCTGCGAGCATAAAAGTACTTTCTCCAATCAGTGACATCAGATTCTATACCCACTACAAGTCCCAAGTCAAGTTGTTTGTTCAATAACAGGGTCAGGCTTGACAACCAAGTACTTATAGGTTTCAATAGCACAGTGTCAATATCAGCATAAATTCCTCCATGTGCAAATAAAATCAAGTACCTTGAAAAGTCACATTTGAGGATAGTTTGTGGCATGAGCTTATATGCATGCATGATATCGGGAATGTCCGCGTATAATTCAGCCACCATGGCATCGTATTCGGCATTTGATTTTATATGATATATATACTCGGGACTGTGTTTGAACCATGTTTCGTGATATATTTGAAAATGCTGAGGGAATTGTTCGTCCCCGAGCCCAACTTTCCACATTTGCCATATTTTCTTGGGAACAGGCAGTTTTGAATCATATGGAAACAAATTCTTTAGTTTCTCAAGAACTTTTGTAATGTAAGGAGATGGTGCGGGATAGAACGGTTGGAAATTAAGTCCTGTTTTCTTGTAATCAGAATGGTCTTCTAGTTCACGTAGAAGTTGTTCCTTTGGTGAGATGTAATCAAAATATGATGTGGGGGATTTTTGCGGTGCTGACATTGGTGATTCAGTTAAGAAATCTGGGGATAGAATATAAAATAATACTATGATTGTGGTTATCAGAAATATTCCCTTACGAAAGTGTTTGTAACCCATATACCCTATTCTATCAATTGACTCCCGAAACATGCTTATATACTTGTGCGACGAGTGTTTCCCAAATAGTTTAAGTATCGAAGTATTTATAGTTAAATGTAAAACTAAAATCGAAACGCATTATCCGATTTCGCATTTAAACAACAAGCAAAAGAATATTTAGCCGCCGTGCATAAACAATCTAATTTCGGCTTGGAAGGAAAAACTTTTGTACAACCAAGAAAGAGAATAATTATTTTGTGAAATTTTATCCTTGGTTTTGTTGAAGTTCCAAAATGGGCTCTGCTTCACTAAAATTTTGAATAAACTTGAAGTTTTACCTACATAAGAGATGAAGTTAATCGATTCAGACTTGGAATGAGCCATCTTGTACGATTGCATATTCAGAGCTTTGTCTAATATATAACTGAAATTCTGTTAAATAAAACAACTCAATAAACTCTTGCTTCTTTTTAAGCTTTTCTTTTAAAAAGCTTAGACCGCAAAAAAGTGGAAATATTTTTTGTTGCAGAGAGAAAAATTAACTCTGTGAATGCAAATATTAGTTGCCTCACAATTTAAACAATTGGAATTTTGTTTCAAATATTAATTGTTCTATTTTGATGAACTTAAGTAGGAAAATGACTGAGACTCAAAATTAATGAAAGCATTAACGGACTTTTGTGTAGCACAAAATGGAAGTATTCTACTTTAAGCCTATTTGAAACATTTACTGCAAAACTAACCGAAACATAAATATAAATTAAAAGAAAAAAATGACATCGTAAATGGTGTTTTTTGGGCACTCCTATCAAAGCTTCAATCCATTAGAAATTAATAAGATGAGTGGTTTATCAAAAATGCTATTTACCCTATTTACCATGAATGGGGCACTACTATATCAAATACCCTCTCAAAGAAATATGCAAAAAATCTCGTTCATGTCTAATAGTTGTTTATTTTCCATGGTCCTCCACAGGCTCAAGTGAACCATGCTTCCAAGAGCCCAGAAACATATGTTTGACGTAGGCCATTGGATCGCTAGATTCATTTGCTCCCATCCATCCAATATCAGGACTAAATGAAGTGATGGGTAAGATTAACAAGTCATGGATGGCAATAGGTTGACGCATATGGCTAAGAAACTTGACATTAATCAAAGAGTCATATTTTCGAACCTTAATATCGGATGAAGCTTCAAAAATACTATTTGCATAATCAAACACATAGTCGGTGAATATACCTGGTCCTGTCCAATCCATTATATTATTGTTATCAAGTTCGTTGAATTCCTGCCTGGCCAATGTAACTTCCGTAATTCTTGCAATTAGCTCACGTAACATGGGGTGACCTTTCTTCAGTTGGATGGTCCATTGACATATTTGAAGTCTTCGAGCAAACCATTTTACCCACTCGTCACTATCGAGATCAGCCTCGACCCCTACCACCAATCCAGGATTAGAAGGTCTATCTAAAACAACAGTAGAATTTGATATGGAACCCTTTTGCGATTCCAACGTTTTTGAGTCCATATTGGATGCCCATTCATCTATACTTTTCAAACCTTTGGTATCCATATCACTGTATACTCCACCTTTCGCGAATAAGATTAAATATCTGAAAAAGTCAAATTTTAAAATAGGTTTAGGCATTGTTTGGTAAGCACGAATCACATCGGGAACTTTGGCATACAACTCAGTTACAAGTGAATCACATTCTTCGTCAACCAACACATGGTGCACATAATTAGGGTTGGCATCAGTCCATGATTTCAGAAGATTTTTAAACGAAGCAGGGAAATTCGGATCATCAATTTTTAGCTTCCAGGTTTGCCAAAGTTGTTTAGGTATTGGTTCTTCTCTGTTATACGGGAAACTATTAGCCAATTGCCGAAGAACAGCTGACTGTAAAGGAATTTTTTCTGGAGAAGAGAGCTGCAAATTCAAACCGGTGACTAGATAGTCAGGATGGTCTTTTATTTTGCAAATAAATTGAGCCTTTGGGGAAATATACGTTGTTGTGGCAGATGTCTGACTTTTTATAGTTGAGCTAATCTCCATCCAATCTATGCCAGGAAGCTGAACATCAAAAACTAAAGATAACAACACAAATGACACGAGGATTGTGAAAAGGATAACTAATACTTTTTTGACATTGTAGTGACAGAAGTTAGCAAATCTTCGAAAATATAATCTGATCGTAGTTAATATCCTTTTATCATCTTCGTCGCTTAATTCGAATGAGAAAACGGAATCATTAGACTCGTCCTCCAATGTATCTGATATTAGAGATTCAGTAACATCAGGGTTTTCTAGATCATTGGACTTCCTTATAGAAGAAAGCGGTATTGAGTCCCCTCCAAACATCACTAATATGCCCTTTTATTCTTGACTGCAAAAATATAAGTAAGCAAGATGTGTTAAATTTATATTTACGCATTAGTAACCACAGATAAGAATAATCTATAAAGTTAAATCTTAATTTACGAATCTGTTATATTATGTGGTATTTTTATTAAACAATAGTTTTTAGCAGCACGTGCGTGGAACCTGAGATTTTGTGGATTTCGAAAGTTTATTTTTTGGAACAACATCAGGGTAATATTACAGTTCTGACAATCAGGGAGAAGACGTTCTATGTCCGAAGACGCCCTCAATAAGCCACCGCGAACGATCGTTCTACTTCATGATTACTATCGGGGGGAGTTTGTTCTTGTTTACTTGGATATTGAATAAATGTAATACAGCAGCATAACTATATGTGGGAGGAAAACAAAATTTAAATTGAATAACAATGTAAACAAGGAGGCTAACGCGCAATTCCACGATTTTTGCTCTAATGATACGTGGTGTAAATTTCACAGTTTGCAGAGCAATGGATTATTGTTTTACTATCTTAGGTTATTTATAGATTTGCCAAGACTCGTCCAAACCTTCAAATTCTTGCGCAATTAGCCGCACGCCGTTATGATCCCAGAAATCAAAGTTTCAATAACCTATTTCTACAAGCACGATAATTATCACAATTTCACTTAAAATTTGCTATTGGAAGATGCAATAATTCGAGTTCGGTCAAGATATAGAGGGATTGGCATGCTCGAAATGCTCAGGACAAGAATCGGAGTTAATACAAAAATTCCGCTGGGGATTATGGAAGTGTATTTTCAGGGTTTTAATACACGTGCCTCATTTATTTGAGCGATTATCCAAGAAAATATTCAAGATTAATTATTGTTATTTTGTTCCTAAGTCCGAGAGATCTGAGCCAGGTTTCGCAGCACTCTAGCGTTTCTTCCACTTCCTTAAAGCGGTGATATTCTCACTCGATATCATGTTTTCTATTTTGGATATCTGCGACCTTACGTCAAAGGCGATAGCAATGATAATATAATGTGCTTTCAATAATATTGAACTACCTTTAGTTTGGTCTCCGAATCTACAATATCTCAAAGTGGATATAGAGCAAGATACTTCAATTGTGTATGTACATGTAAGAATCAGCTGTTTAGGAGACTATTTAATAAAATAAATAAAAATAATCATTAAACGGACAACTTTCATAACTCTGCAAAAACAGACTAATACTATGTTAACTGGATTTATTTTCAGCAGGTTTCTTTATCTTCTTTATCTTCCTTACCTTCTTTTTTTTCTTCCATACCCCCAGCCCTACATGATGTATGTATGCCAATGGATCTTCTGTACTGCCTGCATGCAAATGTGACATTCCAGGGTTCATACTTGCGATGGGCAACACCATAGTATCTCCTAAAACGACTGGAAGTGTTATATTTGTGACGAAACTATAATTGATTATAGTTTCAGAATTGCGGAAATCAGACTGGAACATGTCGTTCATGTGTTTGAAGACGGAATCAGTAAATGTTCCTGGGCCTGTCCAGTTTATGATATTATCCCAGTTAGTTCCAAAGGTAGCATTTAATTTACTAGTCTTTTCTCTCCATAATGTATGTTCTGTAATTTCATTAATAAGATCAGCAAGCATGGGGTGGCCCTTTTTGGCCATTATTGTCCAGGTATTAAGTTGTACCGGACGAACATAACGGAATGCTTTCCAGTTGTCGTGATCGCATTCGACACCTACCACAAGTCCTAAGTCAAGCAGTTTGTTTAAGTACAGTTGCTGACTCAGAAACCAGCTATCTATAGGTTTCAATATCTTAGTATCAATATCAGCATAGATTCCCCCGTATGCATATAGAAGCAAATACCTGGAGAAATCACATTTGAGAATAGGGAGTGGCATGATGTTATAAGCATGAACAATATCAGGAACTTCAGCATACAATTCGGCCACTAGAGCATCACACTCAGCATTTGTCTTTACATAATGTTCATACTCTGTACTATGGTTGAGCCATGTCTTGTGGTAATTCTTAAACTCCTCAGGAAACTCTTGGTCGTCGAGTCCTACTTTCCACATTTGCCATACCTGTTTTGGAATAGGAAGGGTTGGATCATATGGGAACAATTTTTTCAATTTGTCAAGTACTGATGTACTGTAAGGGGAAGCTGTTGAATGAGATGGTTGGAAATTTAATCCTGTTTCCTTGTACTCTGGATATAGTTGTATCTCTTGTAGTAATTGGTCTTTTGGCGAGTTCAAGTCAGAATATGTTAAAGATGATAATGAAATTTTGGGAAGTTCATAGTTTGAGATTAAAGAAGAGAATATTGTGCAAATTGCTAACGCAAGCACGATCTTTCTGAAAAAATTCCGGCCTATATATCTGAACTTAACTGAATTCCAAAAATTATTGTATGTAGCTTTCAGTGACATGCTTGCATGCGTTATGAACTCTTAAGATAGATGCAAATTCTCTATGAATGGTGAGTAGGCGTAGTTTGGTATTGCTATATTAGACGTATTATATATTTGAACACTTTCTGAGAATAGTTTGATCGAAAGTTATCGTTGCCTCTATATTTTAACCTTAGTGTAGTGGATCAGAGATCTATAGAATCTGGCATCCATTTATATAGCGTGCGGAAATATACTAATATGTTTTGCGATTAATATTTTTTGCGCATGTTAGAATACGCCTGTTCATGCAAAGAAATATGACGCGCTGCGGAGTGCCAAGCAATGAAGTAAGGCCAAGCAATGAGAAGTAATACCAAAAATAAAGTCAGGTTGAATCAAGGCGAACCATCAGAGAAATCTTTAGATCTGAAAGCCTAGCTTCCGAGGCACTGCGAAAAGAAACAACCCTTTTTTTACCCTTGTTTTTAGTTATTTACCTTATTGAGACTTATTTTTTAGTGGCTAATTTTTTTTTCTACGAACAGTCTTGACCCCAAATCATGGATTGTCACAGAAAATATAAATTTTAATGTATGGGATGTTTTGGGATGTAT